>LR749592.1:501267-783413 GCA_902729485.2 Mus minutoides | reverse complement strand
TTTTTTTTTTTTTTTTTTTTTTTTTTTTTTTTTTTTTTTTTTTTTTTTTTGAGACAGGGTTTCTCTGTATAGCCCTGGCTGTCCCGGAACTCACTTTGTAGACCAGGCTGGCCTCGAACTCAGGTTCCCCAGTGCTGGGATCAAAGGCGTGTGTGCCACCACGCCCAGCCCCGGTAAGTTTAACACCTGGCTTTTCTTTAAAATTCTTTTGAGGTTTATTTTTATTTTATTTTAAGTGTGAGAGTTCTGCATGCATGCATGTCTGTATACCACAAGAACACAGTGTCTGTGGAAGCCAGAAAAGGGTCACCCTGGAACTGGAGTGACAGATAATTGCAAGCTACTATGTGAGTGTTGGGAGTCTAACTCAGGTCCTTTGGAAGAGCAATCAGTGCTCTTACCTGCTAAGCCATCTCGCAAACCCTTTGGCCTTTCCTTTAAAAGGCCAATTATTTGATGAAGTCAGTCAAAAAGAGAACATCCCAGTTCCTAGTCCCTTATACCCAAGGGGACTGATCCTCGGCCATCTGTCTGGGAAATGTGGCAGTGGGTTCAAGTTTCCCTTTGTCACATGTTGCAGGTGATTCGATGGGCAGGAATGGGTAACTTTCCTGTGTGTGCAGGGGTCAGATCAGCAGCTTCCCTAATCTTGTCTTTGATGAAAACATAGTGACAGACTGTCTTTGCAGACAAAGGGGAGCATACAATGAATCCAGGCAATTCTACTAATGGTAGAAATAAATGGGGCCAGCAGACTTGACTGTTATAGCAGAATGTACAGCATGTTTTGCTCTGAAAAGCCCACCAAGCTGTCAGTGGATGTTCTCACCTGTTCAGGCTCTAAGGTGGCCAGCATTCTCCCACCAGATCGAGCCATCTCCCCCTGCTGCTCCACTGTAGGGCCTGCAAGAGCACGGGCAAGCGTCAGACCAGACTCTTACTTCCCCAGCACACACTTCACCGAATGCAGAAGGAAACGTGGGTTTCGTGGTATGCTTGGTTGACCCACAGAGACCACCAAGGTCAACAGAATGGCAACACCCCTCTCCCAACCAATACCAACAACCTAAACAACCTAAGCCACAAGCAAATGCATGCCAGAGTAACTGAGGGATAAACACGGAGACTTCTCATGCCTGGTGTAGACAAGTGTCTCTGTGCCTTCCAGAGCTCAATTTCATTCTGTCAAGCACACTTCTCGTGGGCTTGCATTTGTGAATGCAGATAATGGGGGCACATCTTTGTGTGCACATCAGAGCTCACACGGAGTCTCACGCACCTCTCTGCATAGCTAGTGCTCGTTAGCTCTTAGCATCCGGCGAGGGCCTAGTGAGTGTTTCCTTATTTTGGAGAGTAAGTTAGACTAAGTGGGCAGGGCAGACGGACTCACAAAATCCAGCTCTGTAAATGGTCTTTACAACACCGAGTTTATGATATGACCACACTGCTTTCATAACCTGGGTTTGCAAGGTGAGACCTCAGGCATCAGTCCCATCTAGGCTGGGACGGCGCTGGCCTGGGCCTTGAGGGGAACGACTCACCAGCAGGCTTCACTTCTGAAAAGAAGGTGCCAACTTTCTTTCCCTCCACGATGTCTGTGATGACGTGCCCAGACACCTTTGGGTGGGTTCCGTTGGCAATGACGACAGAAGTCCCGCCTTGCAAAGCCCAGAGGGCGGCTTTCACCTATGGGGTTGGGTCAGATCCAGGATGAGATTCACACCTAGACACACTTATTCTGAGCTTGCACTAACTAGGACATAAGCTACAATTCAATACAAGCTGAATCAACCGCTTTAAAGCTCTGGAACTGGGAAACCATATGCAGCCCACATTCACTTTCCAGCCACTGCAAGTGCTGCCAGAAGGGGAACCAACAAGTCCTGACCTCTCTGAGACCCTGCAGTACCAGACTCGGAATGTGCACACTTTGATTTGTTATGTCTGAGCATTCTGCTTTGTCATGCCTGAACAACTGAATAGCTAGAGGAGTGATCAGAGCAGGGTTATGTGAACAAGGTTCTTCTTTCCTACTATTCCTAACCTGCATTAAGGGTATACAGCCTCTGAGAACAAATAATGGGAGGGAAAGGGGTTCTGATAACAGAAGATTTGTAAAATGTGAATATTATACAGGCCCAGCCCTCTATGGTTACAACACGATGACAGTTACTTTTCATTATCTACTTGACTGGATTTGTATTTATCATGGAAACAGACTTCTGAAGTTCCAGAAAGCTTTAACTGGAGAAGGAGAACCCTACATGTGAGCTGGGGTTGCAGACTAAGTAAGGAGGAGAAAGTGAGCCGCGCACAGTACATCTTTACTTCCTGACTGTGGTGTAACATGACCAGTTGCCATGTCAGCGGCTGCCATGACTTCCCTGCATTAAAGGACTGAGCTCTCAAACTGTGAGCCAGGACTGAGCTCTCAAACTGTGAGCCAGGACTGTGCTCTCAAACTGTGAGCCAGGACTGAGCTCTCAAACTGTGAGCCAGGACTGAGCTCTCAAACTGTGAGCCAGGACTGTGCTCTCAAACTGTGAGCCAGGACTGAGCTCTCAAACTGTGAGCCAGGACTGAGCTCTCAAACTGTGAGCCAGGTCTGAGCTCTCAAACTGTGAGCCAGGACTGAGCTCTCAAACTGTGAGCCAGGACTGAGCTCTCAAACTGTGAGCCAGGACTGAGCTCTCAAACTGTGAGCCAGGACTGAGCTCTCAAACTGTGAGCCAGGACTGAGCTCTCAAACTGTGAGCCAGGTCTGAGCTTTCAAACTGTGAGCCACAATAGCTTTTTGTTTGTTTGTTTGTTTGTTTGTTTTCCAGACAGGGTTTTCTCTGTGTAGCACCACAACAGTTTTTATTAGCTATTCTGTCATAGTAACAAAATGCCAATGAACATATGCACAAAATGTACTGCTTATATGTTAATAAAATACATCTAAAGACGTGATTAAATACAGGTATACAACATCCACAAAACTTATTTAGATAGAGGCACATTTAAGTGTATGTGTGTGGTATCTAAACCATAACTTCCCAAAGTTAAAAGTAAAAAAAAAAAAAAAAAAAAAAAAGATAAATACCATTTGGGTTTGATGACTGGAATAGTTCAGTATCAGCTTACCTTGGCTTCCATGCCCCCTAGGCCCACTCTAGACTTGGTTCCAAATGTCACAGACTGCTGATCTCCCGGATAGAATATATCAATGAGCTTTGCATCATCTGAGCCTGGGGGGCTGTCAAAGAGGCCTAAAAAGTGAATCAGAGTCAGTAACACTGCCCTGACCCACACAGGCTGCCACAGGCGCCTGCTACTATACAAACATACAAACAAACAAACAAAAAACCCAAACAATGAATGCTCTGTACCAACACCTGTCTCACCAGGAAAGAGGATAAGGGTTCGGAGGAGCTGACCCATACAAAGCAATAGGTCCAGCATCTTCTGTGCTCTTTTAACCAGCCTTAAACAAATACCTCCCGAACTCTGAGCAAGGTCACATCATGAGAGTCCTTCTCTCTGCCCTCCCGGCTTATCATGCTGCACCTCACCTCAACAATATAACCAAAAGAGAGACAAGTGCAGAAGCAGTACAGTGAGGGCACACCACGTGGGCAGGGTGAGAAGGGAAGCGGGCACTCATTAACTCTCACCAGCCCATGCAATCAAGCACACTGATACCCGGTTTGACTTGGAGATTGGGCTGAGTCAGCAGGAAATCTATGACCATCAGCATTTCAGGCTGGCTTCATCTCCATGAAACACACAGCAGGTATGCAACTGAGCAGGGTAACACACTGGTGAGGTGAGATGTTATATGTATACAACATGAGGTTTAAAAAAAAAAATCTGGGGGCCTGGAGAGATGGCTCAGCGGTTAAGATCACTGACTGCCCTTCAAAAGGTCCTGAGTTCAAATCCCAGCAACCACATGGTGGCTTACAACCATCCATAATGAGATATGACGGCCTCTTCTGGTATGTCTGAAGACTGCTACAGTGTACTTATATATAATAAATAAATAAATCTTTTTTTTTTTTTTTTTTTTTTTTTGATTTTTCGAGACAGGGTTTCTCTGTATAGCTCTGGCTGTCCTGGAACTCACTCTGTAGACCAGGCTGGCCTCGAACTCAGAAATCCACCTGCCTCTGCCTCCCGAGTGCAGGGATTAAAGGCGTGCGCCACCACGCCCGGCAATAAATCTTTAAAAATCCTCAGTTTCACTTTGAAAGATAAGAGACCCTGGAAGGGGGAAGGTGAAGAGAAGGAGGGGTCTGAGAAAACAGTGTCAAGACAAGACCAAAGGGAGACACGCATTAAGGAGACACTGTCCATGGCTGAGAACTGGCTACAGGACATTTCAGGTTATAATGTTGTTTTGTTTTATATGTATGTTGCAGATAGCCCTGGGGCTAATTGTATTTGATGTTAATTCTGTTTTCCTGTGAGGGGCTGCGAACAAGGAAGGAGTCAGCACTCAGGTGATTTCCTGTAAACCTGCTTCCCACCTTAATTTATAAATAAAGGCTAGAGCCGGTGATTGGGCAGAGAAAGAGGAGAAGGTGGAGCTGAAGGTTTTGGGAGAGAAAGGGAGAGAGAATGGAGGAGGAGGAGGTGGTGGAAGGAAATCAGAGCAGAAACACGTGGCCTGGAGAAACCGCAAGTTCTAAGGGGTCTCTTATACGGGAAAGATGGTAGTGTAGCGGTAGATCTGCCCAGTCTAGGTGCACAGCATGTACTCATGTTAACTGAGTCATGTTTTTATTGTTGGGGCTTATTTGGGTTGGAGATTTGCTGCAACATGAATGTATAGATATAACATACACATGTACATATGCATGTAAAGGCAGAGGACACCCTCAGGTGTCATCTCAGTTATCATTCACCTCTATTTACTTTTTAAAGACAGAGTCCCACTGGCCTGGAACTTTCCAAGTGGGCTAGGCTGACTAGCACCAAGCTCTGTTCGTACCTCCTCAGCTCGCAGATTACAAGCCTACACCACTAGGCTCCTCTTTTCTTTCTATTTTTAATGTTTGTCCTGCAGGTCAAACGCAGGTCTTCATGCTAGCGAAGCAAGTGCTTTGCCCCCTAAGCCACCTCCCCAGCCATTTTTGGGTTTAAATCCCTGCTTTTCTGGCATGGGATGCCTACCTCGTTCCAGATCTTCGGGACAATCCTGTTCCGTGTAAAACCTCTCGGGGGATAGAGGGAATCAGCATGCGATGCTAAGGCATGCGCAGTAGTAGTAAGTGCCCAACCCACAAGGCTTGGCCAGGGCCCCACAGCTCCAGGATTCCCGGCTGGGTTCCTCCCGGAAGGTGACAGGCATGGAGCGAACTAATGGGCTGTTCAGTTTCAGGTGACCGTACGGGAAAGGCTGTCCCCTCGGGGAGACGTTTTCCAGAGACCCTCCCAGCACTCTGTAATTCTGTCCCCTCCTCTTTCCTTAGTCTTCCAACCCCACCATCAGGATCTTTGCCATACGGTACTGTTCTAAGATTTAACACTTGATGGCAAAGGCGCCCCCACATAAACAAATGTAATAAGGCTTTTAAAGGAAAAGAATAAAAACTTCTCATTAAGACAGTCACAACACAGAAAGGCACACAGTTAACAAGTGGGTATCATCAAGGGTCAGACAAATTAGAACCCTCATAATCTGTGGGTGGTAACACCGAACAGCATAGAGGCCACGGGGAAATATGGTGGTTTTAAATACCAGGTTACCACACGAGTCAACACATCTTCCCTCCTCCCACTCTTCCTCACCTCTCGCTTAACTGCAAGGTTGGGGATTGGCTTAGGGTCCATTCTTGCTAGGTAAACATTCTCTCATGAAGCTCAACAATCACATTCTTAGATGGAAACAAACAAAACAAAAACAAAAACAAAAAAACCCCAAACAAACAAACAAAGCAAAAACCCACTCATACAAAAGTAGGCTCCCAGCAGCATTATAATTAATAGCACAGATGCCCATCAATTGATGGGCGAATAAGTGAAATGTGGTATGTCCAGAGAGGAGTATTATTTGGCAATAAGAAGAAACAGAGCATTGGTGTAGACTCTAATGTAGATGAAGCCTGAACACATTAGTCTAAGTGAACGAGGCCAGTTACAGATGACCACAGAGTTCATGATTCCATTTGCATAAAACCTCTACTAAGGAAGCCCACAGAGACCAAAAGTAGACTGGAGGTTGTGTACGGCTGGGGATTTGGATGCAAGCAGGCAATTGCTACTAATAGGTGTGAGGTTTCTTGTCATGAGGAACATAACTTATAATTGTTTATGGAGATGATTGTACAAGTGTATGAATACTACAGAGATCACTGAATTGGAAATTTTAAATAGGTAAATTATGTGGTGTGTGACAAAGGCAAAAAGCAAAAAAGCCCACGAAAGTACCTAAAATCATTATCTGTGCATTCCAACACAGAAACTCTTCAGCTCACGTGGCTCAGGAACTGTCCACAGTGGAAAACGATCTGAAGAAAACCTATGTGCTCACACGGGTGAGCAAAAGGAAAAGGCATTGCCGTGTACCTTCCACGTCTGAGAGGACAATCAAGAGGTCGGTTTTCATCTCCACGGCCAGCCGGGCAGCCAGGCTATCGTTATCCTTAACACTAATCACCTACAATTCGGAGAGAGCAGTGAGTGAGTTAGTTACACTGCCCCAAAAAATTCCCAGCAGCACCTCACTAGGCTGCAGGCAGAAACCAATGACACAAAGCATGCAAATGAGAGCAGCTCTAAGCCATGCACACAGTCATCTAAGCCATGGGAGCGCCTCACCCACTGAACAAAACGCCCTCGCTTCAGAGGTGCCTCGTCAGCAGAGGCTCTGGAGTGCCGGGTCTCTCAGTTTCTCCTCTTGCTCATGCCAGACATCCAGTGTTAGTACATGCAGTGCAGCGGCATGTGGTAGTTAGTGTCTCCAGCATGCTCGACTCTTAGAAATACTTTACCCACATTTACCCCCTGAAGATCACTGTTGGGCTCAGCTGGGGGCACAACGGCATCGTTTGTGTTGACGATGGGCACGATGTTCATCCGGAGCAGCTCGTGGAGGGTACCGTTGAGATTTCTACGCTTCTGCTCATCGTGGAAATCCAGGTTGGTCACCAAAATCTAAAGAGATTAGACAGGAGGTGCAGCCGGGGAGAAAAGGATGAACTTCCTAGGAATGGCACCAAGAGATGCTGAGCACTGGCGAGCCAAGCTTTGCTCTCCCCTTTTAAACCTAGGGTCTAGCATATATATCTAACCAAGTATGTTCCCAGGGAACTACAGTTCTAACATGCTTAGCCAATTGTTTGAGAGAGCCTTGAAAGAATTACACTTGTCTGGAAGATTTATTTAATGATGCTAAGATATCATCTGTATATGAAATTGGGAAAGTGATGCATCTACTTTAAAGGGACCTTAGGGGAATCCATGACTTGCCGTTACTTTGAGAACTATCTTTGTACTCTAGCACCTGCCTGTGGTGCTGGCCATAGCAGGCACTTGTGTGCTAGGTGAGTGAGCGAGGGGTTTACCTGTCTCCAAGAGTGTATTAGACATATCGGAGTAGGGCTAGTCTGCCCCTCATTTCGCTCCGATGCAGAGCACTGCTGGAGTTAAGAATACTATGTCTGGCCGGGTGTGGTGGCGCACACCTTTAATCCCAGCACTCGGGAGGCAGAGGCAGGCAGATTTCTGAGTTCAAGGCCAGCATGGTCTACAAAGTGAGTTCCAGGACAGCCAGGGTTATACAGAGAAACCCTGTCTTGAAAAACCAAAAAAAAAAAAAAAAATACTATGTCTGAGAATGGGGGAACAGGGAGCTGGACTCCAGGATGGTAGAAAGAAGAGCTAGACAGAGCTCAGGGGAAAGAATATAAGGCACGCATGCATGGAGGGCTGAGGTGGAAGCCACCAATGGGTCTGTGTTCACTCAAGAACTAGTATTAGGCAGAAGGTAACAGGAGACCAAGGCGAAAGAGAATGACAGCAAGAAACTGAAAGACAGCAAACTCTGAAAAAAACAAAACAAAAATGTAGGAGGTGGGAGGAAGGCGCTAAAACAGGCAGCAGTGGAGGCTGCACCAGCGCCTGGCTAGGAGGCCTGAGAGCCCTGTGACACGGCAGATGCTTCACTGCTTATGAAACATAGGTAATGAAGGCAGACTGGGAGTGTGACTGAGGGAAGGAATCCCTCAACATGTTTTGCTGAGTCCTTTGGAAACACGGACTCTTACCTCCCTCTCCCCCACCCCAGCTACAGGAATGGAAAATGACCATGCTGACGGCGTGATGGAGTGTGGTGCATGCTTGTGAGGAAACATAAATCCGTTCTAGAAAGCTTTAGTTCAGCCGGCACTAGGCGGGGTCAAAGCTGAAGCTGTGTCTGGCAAGCCTGTGTGAGACTGCAGATATAAGTTTACGGGTGCAGAAGGGGTAGGGGAGGGGTGAGCAGGAGGTCTAAAGGTCCAGGGAAACACCTGTCACTAAGACAGATGGCTTCACAAACAAGGGCTGCTGTGGCTGTGGCTGTGAAGACAGGGACAAGGGGGCCCCCAGATTGGGATCTTGGTGCTGGAGCAAAGGTGGCTGAGACGACACATCAGACTAATTTCTACGGAGGAAACACAAGCTGCCTTGCTTGCCTAACCTGGGACCCACATGGTGGGGTCTCCAACTCACTGATAAGGGTCTTCTACACAGGATTCCTGGAGAAAATGAGGAACCACGGGAGAAGGAGCAAAGAGCACATGTGATAAGCAAGCCTGTGCGGGAAAGGGGCCATCGTGGAGGAGGCCCAGGGACCGGGGCTTCTTGGGAACTGGATGGGTAGAGCTTTTACCTCAGTATCAATGCCAACAGCAGCAGCGACTTCTAATGGAATGGTCGCTACCAATGAAGCAAAATGGAACCTGTCCAAAAGCATCAACACTGAGAAAAATAATGCAGCGGCCCTTTAATACAGCTCCTCCTGCTGCCGTGACCCCCAGCCACAAGATTATTTTCATTGCTACTTTATAACTGTTAACTTCGCTACTGTTATACATTGTAAGGTCACTATGTTTAAGAGACAGAGGTTAGCCAAGGAGGTCTCCACCCACAGGTTGAGAACCGTGCACTTAGCTGAAACCTAAATCTGAGATTACAGTCACAGGCTGTAAGGGAAGAACTCCAGTTTTCTTTTTCAGCACACTTGAGAACACAGGAAGATGACAGAGAACCAGAAAAAGCAATAGGAAATGAAGGCCCAAAACCTGAGTAACACTGGGATGTAGCTGCACACGCCTTTAATCCCAGCATTTGGGAGGCAGAGGCAGGCTGATCTCTGTGAGTTTGAGGCCAGCCTGGTTTACAGAGTGAATTCCAGGTCAGCCAGGTCTACGTAGACAAACCCTGTCTCCCAAAACAAGACAAAGAAACAAACAAACAAAACTCCCCCAAACCTGAGATATCTCCTATGTAAAATAACTAGCAGGGTCAGAGGCACCAGAGAAGTTGGCAAATAATAACTTCAGGCTTTTTACCCGTTAAATGACTGCGTTTTAGATGTTCTTATTTACTGCTTGGCTGTCCAAGTGATGAAAGTCACAATTTTAAGCAAACACTTAGGTAAAATGGAACAGTGAAGAAAGAAGGCAACATTCAGAGGTGAGCACGCAACAATAAGTCCCAGGCGGACTGGAATCTCGTCAGCCTCGTGCGCCACAGAGCCCCAGTGCGGGGGAGACCGGTCTATACACCACCGCTCTCTGGGTGGATGTAAAGCAAGCCACCACTGGCATCCCTTCTTGCCTGTCAACGCTCAGCATCTATTTACTATAATGGCAACCAGGTGCACAGAGAGGCGAGCTACCGGAAGTCAAGCAAAGCATCAAAACCGACATCTTAACTTGTTCAGCATCTACAGTTAATAGCAGGCGCTAGAGCAGTGGTTCTCAACCTGTGGGTCAAGACCCCCCATGGGGGTAACTTATCAGATCTCCTAATTTGATATTTGATATTTATGTTATGATTCATAGCAGTAGCAGAATTACAGACATGATGTAGCAATGAAATAATTTTGAGGCTGAGGTCACCACAGCACGAGAAACTATATTTAAGGGTTGCAATATTAGGAAGGTTGAGAACCACTGACCTATGAGTTACTGCGGTAGTAACTCTTGGGTTTGAGGTATATTATGGACCAGAAGCGATCTTAAATACTTCTCATATATTTTCTCCTTGAACCTTCCCTAAAACCCTCTGACATAGGCACCGATGTTACTTTCATTTTTCAGATGAGGAAACCCAGGCAGAGATGACACTGGCCATGGAGTCTTACTTGTAGGCTTCTTACTCCACGGGAACCACCCTCACTGGGCCCACATCCCCGGGAAGGGCCAGTCTCTCACCTGGGCACCACCCTCACTGGTCCCACATCCCCGGGAAGGGCCAGTCTCTCACCTGGGCAGCACAGATGCTGTACTGTGTAAACATGGCCTCGTATAAGGCCATCAGCCCACTCTGTCCAGCAGCTGCACAGGCTCGGGCCTCTAAGACTGGAATTGCCTGCAATACACCAATCAGACACCGTGGGTTGGGAAGGAGGTAAGGAAGACCAGAGGACTCCATGACAGGGCTGGAGAAGCAGCACCCACCATCTCCTTCAGATGGTTCTGTCCTGAGTGCAGGGCTTGCCGCACGCTCTGAGACAGAAGGATCTCATGGCGCAGGCGCTGTTTGCCGAAGGCGACGGCTCCACTGGTCACCAGCATCATCTCTCGGCCCTGATTCTGCAGCACTGAGACCTAGCATGGACAAAGGAAAATACACAAGTCATGGTACCACTCTCTCTCTACACAGGAGACCTAAGTAGGGTGGACATGAGTGGATTCATATACTTCTCTAGACTGACAGCTGGATGTGGAAGAACTGCTTGGATTGTTTGGCAGAAACATCATTTATTTATTTATTTATTCATTCGTTTTACACAGCCTCAAATGCCTGTTTAACGGGTGATAGGCAGGGATGAGATTTTTTTTTTTTTTTTTTTTTTTGGTTTTTCGAGACAGGGCTATACAGAGAACTGGAACTCACTTTGTAGACCAGGCCGGCCTCGAACTCAGAAATCCGCCTGCCTCTGCCTCCCGAGTGCTGGGATTAAAGGCATGCGCCACCACACCCGGCTGGGATGAGATATTTTAGAAGGTGATTCTAGCATGCAGCCAGCTTTGGAGTCCTAGGACTTGATATCATCCACCTATAATGCAGAAGGCATCCTGGGAGAACTTTTGTCTAAAGCAGTCAGTTCTGTAGACCAGGCTAGTCTCTAACACGGAGACCCACCTGTTTCTGCCTCCCTAATGCTGGGATTAAAGGCATGACGTCCACCGCCCAGCTTAAAACAGTCAATCCTTATCTTAGAATAATAGAGTATTGGGCTGAACAGACTGCTTGGTGGTTAAGGGTACATACTGCCCTTGCAGAGGACCCGAGTTCAGTTCCCAGCACCCATGATGGGGTTTCACAACCACCTGCAACTCTGGCTCCATGGGCACCTGCACACATGTGGACATACCCAGAGAAATAGAGAAATAAATAAAACCAGATCCTTTGTAAAAAGATGTATTGGACATTGGGATCTTTTAAAAAAAGCGATGCCTCTACACAACTTCTCCACAGTTCAATGTCAATCCCAGATTATATAGCTATCTCAGCAGCAACCATTAAAAACCAGGGATATGCATGTCTATATTTGCAAAATCATTATCACCCAAAACATTTGAATGGCACCCTTCACATCAAAGCGTCAGCGCTCACATTTACACCCAGTTTGGTTTTTCGTCTTGCTCAGACTGCAGTGCAAGTTAAACCCATATAAACCCATATATCATAAGCAGTTAAAATCTTTAGTCTTTAAATCCATACATTTCCCTTTGTTTTGTATTTTCCTGCTCAGTTGAGCCCCTCTCCCTTCATGGTCTACCAGCCCTCATGTTTCTGACTGTGTTCACATAAGATACGGAGGCTCTTGTTGGGGTGTGCGTGTCAAGAACTTTCTTCAGGTTGTAAGCACGATGCCTGGTTCTTTTCCTATTTATTAAGTAGGTAACAATTGTTGATTAGCACTGAGACTCACTATCCCATTAGGGTTTGTAATATGTTGATATTCCAACTCAGATCAAACCCTGGTGGTCAAACCCAGGGCTGAAGAGCTATATCCCCAACCCCATCACTGGGTGTCTAAAGGTGTTATTATAGGATGGAGAGATGGCTCAGCAGTTAAGAGCACTGACTGCTCTTCCAGAGGTCATGAGTTCAATTCCTAGTAACCACATGGTGGCTCACAACCCTCTGTAATGGGATTTGATTCTATCTTCTGGTGTGTCTGAAGACAGAGACAGTGTACTCATATAAAGTGTTACTATAAACTCGTGCATTTAAACATATTTTTCTTCTCTGGAGCAGTTGCCTTTCTCATATTCAAACTTTTCAATCTAGGGCCATTGAGCAACCTAAAATGACAGATGTCTCGGATGAGACTGTGAATAAGACCCTGACCATTATAATTGCTAGAGCCGTTCTTTCAGGTCCATGGCAGCAGAAGGCAAGCAGGTGACTAGAGAAGGTCTTTCTCCCAGGTTCTCTCAGCCATTTCATCAGGTTTCTCCTCTGATCAGAATCTTCCATCTCCTTTGAGGTTGAAGCCCCACTCTAGATTAAGGTCTGGAACCCAACCCACTGTGATGATCCACTTGGCTTCCCAGACTCCCCTGATCACTGTTCCCAGGCCTGCCTCTTCCTTGACCTGCTCTCACACTCATGATTAAGAAGTTTGGCATCAACTTGGAGATGGTTTTAGTTTAGCAGATTTTTTTTCTGCCCTGGCAGTTACCTGTTCAACAATAGATGCCAGGCGTCCCAGTGCCAGGCCACACTCATCTCCTCTGGTCACCACGGCACTGCCGAGTTTCACTACAATTCTCTTGGCATGCTTCAGCTCACTTCGGTGGGCAAAGGGCTTGCCGTGGGCACGACTGAGGGGTACGGTGATAAAGGGGATGTTGCTCCAAGAACGAACATGTCTAATAACTGAGGGCTGGACATGATCTGTATGTCCCAAAGTCATAGGCAAAAAAAAAAAAAAAACAAAAATTAAAATACAATACAAAACAAAAAACCGGAGAGATACAATGTAACTTTACAATGAAAAGATTCATACACAACAGTAACCAGCTTGGCTACCCCAAACAGCTATTATTACAAAGTATCTCTAGCTCTTAAATACAACTCCTTTGTTGTTTTGCTCTTGGGTCAGGGTCTCACTATGTAACCCAGGCTAGACTCAAACTCACAATCCTCCTGCCTCGGTCCCCCAATGCTAGGATTGAAGGAATGTACCATCATGCCCTGCACATATAAATCTTAGAAAGACCTTCTTATACAATTGTACTAAATAGCCCTATCCTTCTTTGTTATATAGTTACGCTTTCAAGTAACTATGTTTCAGCCTGTGGGAGATAGTCTAGTTTCTTTACAATGGGCTTACAGTGTAACACCTGGCACAGAGATGTTCAGAGGTACCATTCCGGACTAGGGATCTGTAGCATCCTTACTAAATCCATAGGTATACTGTCTCTTCCTCCAGAGAACATCTCAGTGACTAAAACATTGGTGTCTTTTTCATTGGAGCTGCCTGCCTTCTCCAGGCTAATCAATATAGCTGCCCTACCTCAGTCTTTACGGTAGTATTCTAAATAACTTAAGTACCTATGTTTCATATAAAAGTTGTATACCTGATGTTTCACTCATGTAGCCTGTCTGAGAGAAGGGTGGTGGATGGACAGACTTACACCCTTGGGGGCCAGAGAGCTCTGAGCTTCATCTAAGTACCTACCACCTGCACCTGTCCCTTTGGCAGCTATCAGGACCAGACCTGCAGGCTATCTGTCTCTCCTTTTTATTGCAGGGCTTTTCTAGACTCAGGAGTATGGGTGTGACAGTCTGATAGGATCCCTCAGGGCCACAGATAGAAATTACTATGTCAGTCCATGTGGTGAAATGGCAGAAACCAATCAGAAGCCAGCAGCTGTGCTAGCATGAAGAAGGCTTGTGATCCACAGTGCCTCTATCAGCAGCAGAGAATGGTCTGGCTTAGAGCCAGGTAGTCAAGGGTCGATCTGCTTGCAGGCAATTGGGTCACAGCAGATTAGGGCTGATAAGGTTCAAACAGAGGTCATAACTATCAGAATGGTTTCAAGCAGATAAGAACTTGTATGTAAGCTTCGTGCAATTGAGGGTTTAGGAGTTTCCAGTTGAAGGAACCATTTTATCTTCCCGACCCTGAATGATCCTACCATTCTTTTCTTGAGTTAGGGTCTCATGTAGCCGAGGCTAGCCTCAAATTTACTGAGTCACCAGAGCTGGCTGTGAATTCCTGATCTTCCTGCTTTCTGCATTTTGAGTGTTGGAAATATAAGAATACACTATCATACCTGGCTTCTTGGGGGGTATTTTAAAAATATATTTGATAGTTTATTTTACACTTTAAGGTTTACATTGGGTACTGTTATGACTGGACCTTAAATCCTGTCAGTGGTCATATGGTCCACACCCTGGTTACCAGCATACAGAGCAATGGAAGGTGGTGCAATCTTCAGGACTAAGGCCTAGTAGAAGAAGGTAAAGTTACTGTTGGTGCACCTTTGAAGGGCCTACTGTGATCGTTGTCCCTCTACTGACTTCTGGCTGCCACAAGGTAAGTGGTCTTTTCTGTCCTGCACCTCTGAGGGAGGTACTGCCTTACCATGGGCCAAAGGGAGATAAATCTTCACCCTGCCTAGGCACTGCAGTGCCCTGCACCACAGTGACCATGCACCAAAGCTCCGGACACCACGAGCTCAGATAACCCTGGCCTCATTTCAAGTTCATTTTTCTCAAGTTCTGTGTCACAGTGACAAAAAGCAGACCTGCACGGGATGGACGGGAAGGCTTTGATTAATTAGGAAAGCCCAAAGTTTCCAGGAACTTCTCCATTTCTCCCTGTGTTTCTAAGAAACCCTTACCTTCAGGGCACCAAAGGAAACCTGTTTCTCCAGAGGGAGTTCACAAGTGTGGTGAGGGGTGTGTGTGAGAGGGCTGTCCATGTAGGAAGAATGTATGCACATGCCTGTGGTGAGACAGGTGATAGGGCTGTCCAAATTCACAGTGTGCCCTGGATTCTATTTCACAGCTTTTCCTCTGAGGTTGAGAAGTTTAGTGATCGTTGAGGCTGTGGCAGAGGCTTTAAGAAAGGACCTTCATATTGTGTCTCTCTCCGTAGCCTTTTCCTCTGAATACATTGCGAGGTGGTTTGAATTTGAAAACCCCTGTAGGCTACTATATTTGAATAGTTGGCCTCCAGGGGTTGGGGGGAGGTCCTGGAACCTTTGGGATGTGCAGCTCTGCTGGAGGAACTAGGTCAATGGAGGTGGACTCTGAAGGTTTAGTGCCTCACCCTACTTCCTGTCCACCCTCTCTGCTTCCTTTGTATGGATAAAATGAAATGAAGCCAGCTTCCTGCTGCTACCGGCAAGCCATGCTTTCCCCACTATCATGGACTCAAGACTTTGAGACTTCGGGAAACATAAGCCAAAATAGACCAAGCTGCTTTTTGGTCCTGGTACCTTATCATAGCAGCAGCAAAGAAATACACACCGTCACTCAGCCTTTCATGGCTCTTGTCTGCTTTTTGGCTTTCCGTGCCCAGGTAACCCAGGCCTCTGAGACCCAAAAGTGAGAAAAGTCACAAGTGCCTCTCTATAAATGTGGATAAATACTATCAACCATGAAAGTACTGAATAACGGGGCCAGATGGTGCACGTCAGCCACTTTAGTACTCGGGGTTACAGAAAGAGGATTGTGAGTTCAAGGCCAGTCTGGGCTGCCCAGCAAGTTTGAGGCCAGCCTAGGCTACCCAGTGAGATCTGTCTTGCCAGTAAGTAAGTATATATATATATATATATATATATATATATATATATATATATATATATATACATACAGTGGAACGTCTCATACTAGTCACATGCACCATGCAATGGCCCTGTGTAGATCCCCTCAAGCATTCTGTCATAGCAACAAGAAACACACTACCAATCATCATTATGACTTTACAGACTTCTTATGAGTTAAGACCGCTGAATTAGACTTTAGCTATTATCCCTGTTTGATACATAAGGAAACTTAGGCCAGGGAAGAACAGTAATTTACCAACATTACCAGATTGCAAAAGATGACCACACAGCACTTTGCAGTGTTTCCCATCAACAGGTGGCTAGCCTGCTTGAGGGTGGTGGGAGGTCACCTGGAACCCAGCAGGAAGACCTGACCACAGCAATCTAAGTCAGCATCCATGACAACAGACACATAACCCCGGCCCCAATGCCAACCCAGGAACAGCACCCCTAAGGCACAGTTGTTTTTAATCACTAAGTTAGGTCATTTGTGAGCAACAGAGCTAGTTTTAGAATTCACGGAGCTGGCTCTGGACCTCAAGTTTCCCATAAGTATATCCTTTTGTATATGAAGGCGAACAGAGACTTTCTGACAATGATAAGGAGATGATAAGATTTAGATTTGGTATAAATCGAGGAGATAGCCAGCTCAAGATTCCAGTCTTTCAGTAAAATGATGCCAAAACATTTAGTATCACTGGACAATGGCTCATGCCTTTAATTTCAGCACTTAGGAGGCAGAGGCAGGTGGATCTCTGAGTTGAGGACAGCCTGGTCTACAGAGTGAGCTCCAGGACAGCCAGGGCTACACAGAGAAACCCTGTCTCGAAAACAACAACAACAACAACAACAAAAAAGGACAGAGCAATAAACTGGGAGAGGAAGGCTGGCAAACCATTTGCTCGCCAAGGATGAGTACCTAGAAGCCACAAAGAATTCTCCAAGCTCAACAGGAGAAGATAAAATGTTCCAATTAAAAAAGAGAGGCTAGGAAGATGGCTCAGTCAGTAAGAACACTCACTCGTACTGAAAACCTGAGGATCTGAGTTCAAATCTCCAGCTCCCATGCAGAAATCTAGACAAGGCTGTGTGCGAATGTTTATAATCTCAGCATTGCACACTTCCAAGACTTTGCTTGCTAGCTAGCCTGTCCTAAAGGGTTAGCTTCTGGTTCAGTGAGAGACCCTGTCTCAAGGCAATAAGGCAGAAAGTGAAAGAAGAGGACATTTGGTGTCGTCTGCCCACCCCCATCCTCTGCATTCCTGTGCATGCACACATGCAACACACACACACACACACACACACACACACACTCATGATCCAGACAAACATTTCACTAAAGAGAGTATTCAGCTGGCAAACAAGCACACAAAAAGCTGTTCAACATCCTTAGTCATTGGTGATGAGAAAGTTAAAGCTACCATGCAACATTAGTACTTCAAACCATGTATTGAAATGGTTATAATAAAAGAGTCATAGTATATGGTGGTAAAAATGCAGAGAAGTGGATGAATCATGCCCTACTGGGGGTTGGATAAAATACTTTAATGACACTACAAAAACAACTGGGCAAGTCCTACTAAACTATACATGTAGAACTGGAGAGATGGCTGAATGGTTAAGAGCACTTACAGCTCTTTCAGTGAGCCCAGGTTCAATATCCATATCAACATCTATATCAGTCAACTCCAGTTTCTTTATGCACATAGTTCATAATTCATGCAGGCACACATGCATACAGAGAAGTAAAAGTTTAAAAAAAAATTTAATAAAAAAAAAAACCTAACTAAACACGGTCCTGGTAAAACTATCATGTAGTCCAACAACTGCAAATCTGGCACTCTTGGGCATTTATCTCAGAAAAATGAAAACTAAGTTCATATAAAACTCGTGTGTATGTATGTTCAGAGCGGCTTCACTCATATCCTCTACACATGCTCGAGAGGGCAAAGCTCAGATGTCCTTATGAGACTGGTTACTCTGGCTTTGGCACATCTGTACCATTTTACAAGGCTTCACTCTCCCTATTAACTACTACTCAGATTGGGGGCCGGAGAATTAATGGAAACAGACAGACAGACAGAAAGAAAGAAGGAAGGAAGGACAGACAGACCAACAGACAGACAGACAGACACACTAGATGAATCTATTTTCATAGCATTCTTAAAATGGAAAAAACAAACATAGAGGAGATTAGAGGTGGCCAAGGGTTAGGGATAAGTGATAGGAGATAGTGATAACAAAGAAACAAGCACAAAGCTCCTGTTGTGTCTTCTCTGTATTAATGCTAATGCCCTGCTAGAAACATTGTTTGAAACTGGAGTAAAGGATAAAAGGAATCTCTCAGTATTAAAAGTATAGGGACTCAAATTAAATACTTAATTGCAGCCAAAAAAAGAAAGAAAGGAAAAAGGGTCCAACTAAGTTGTACATATTTTGGGAGGAATGATTATAAAAAACCCATATT
Organism: Mus minutoides; assembly: GCA_902729485.2. Taxonomy (NCBI): domain Eukaryota; kingdom Metazoa; phylum Chordata; class Mammalia; order Rodentia; family Muridae; genus Mus; species Mus minutoides. The sequence goes on along the minus strand of LR749592.1, from coordinate 764,957 downwards.
GCCAAAAGAAATATTTGTCCACCCACAGGCAGCTTCCTATATACTTCTGCCAAATTACATCTTTTCCCCTTTAAAACCCGACCGGTGGCACGCTTTGACCACAGCACTTCGCACATACGCATCAGCAGTACATACTTGATCTGGGCACAGCTACAGATTGGACCCATGGCAGAAGACGCTGACTGAAGGGCTGGACCCCAGAGCGGTGCACGTGTCTCAGCATGTTGAGATGTGACCACAAATCCAAACACCTGTGGAAAGAGTCTTTATTACTGGGGGTGGGAATGAAGGGGGGGGGGAGAGCGGGATGATGACACATGATAAAACATTAGTTAACTTACTATACGCTCCTCCACACTTCTCTTAGAGCAAAACCGTGACACTCTTGGTTTAAAGTTTGCTAAGTTAGAAACTACTTCCTCAGTGTTACAGGAATAAAAAAGAACTGCTCTTTACTTTTTACACCAAACAGTAATTAGATACAATGAATGCTAAAATATTTTTAAGATACAATGTTTATGGGCTGGAGAGGTGGGTTAGAGGTTAACAGCACTGGCTGACCTTCCAGAGGTCCTGAGTTTAATTCCCAGCAACCACATAGTGGCTCATAACCATCTATAATGAAATCCAGTGTCCTCTTCAGGCCTGCAGGTGTACATGTACAGGCCTGCAGGCAGAAAACTGTATACATAATAAATACGTCTAAAAACAAAAACAATAGTGTTTATGTATTGGTATTAAATCTTTGTTATATTACCTGTTCTGCTAAGACTGGTGGATATTATCCAAATCCTTGTGTGTATGTGCTGGTGCTCAGCAGTACCTGTAAACGTGGAGGTCAGAGGTCAGTTTGAGTGTCTTACTCTATCTCCATCCACTGTATTTTGGGGGATCAAGTGTCTCAATGAACCAGGTTGGACTTTCTTGCAGTTTCTGTTGGACTGGTTGGCCAGTGAGCTTGGACCTGCTGGTTCCCTTCCTCCTACTCTGAGGTTACAGAAGCAAACTCCCAAATCAGATTTGACATGGGTGCTAGAGATCTGAACTCACGTCTCCATGCTTTCCCAGCAAGTACCTTACCCACTGAACTGGTCCCCAAGTCTCTTTTTCAGTGTGCCTCAAAAACAAATTAGCATTTAGCTCCACGGCAAAGAAAAAGCAAGGAATGGAATATACCGTTCTGCAATTATTTCCCGAAAAATCACAGAAACGGAGAGAGGAGAAATGGGCAGGATGCTCTGTAACAGAACATACGGCAACAGGGGGATAACCGAACCTGATGAGTGACGGACAGCTTTTCTGCCTTCCATTTCTGTGTAACACTGAAGTATTTTGTGGGCTCATGGTCTATGTTCAACACTTACATAAATCCCTTCAATAATGGCCACCAAACAATTATTTACACACATTCTGTAAAATACCTATAAAGAGCCAGTAGTGAAGTAATTCCAGTTGTGCCCACTTCGTACCACCTCCCCAGCAACTCTCATCTTCAAAATGGACATAATTTTCCCTGTGAGCTGGCTCATGTGTTACTGTTGCTTTCCCCAGAAGGGCTCTCAGCTCCCCTTTGGAGTATGGTACACAGAATGGGAACCCACACAACTTTAGATTGGATAGATTTAAGTGTTGGCTGTACTTGCCGTGGGAACTCAATCTCCTCATCTGTAAATGAGGGACAATAACGGTTAATATGGCCTGAGATCTGTGGGAGTTACACAAGGCAATGCTGGAAAGCGCCTGGGTGCACAGATAAGGTTAATGTCTGCCCCTTTCTTCTGTCTTTTAGAAGGCACTGACATTTCTTAACCTTTCCACTTACTTCCTTCACTAACACCAAAAAGGTCAAAAGAGCCACTGATGGACAGGCATGCTTAGTGGCAAACACCTGTAATCCCAGTATTTGGGGGAGGTAGAGGCAAAAAGATCAGAAGCCCAAGGTCGTTCTCAGCACACAGCCAGTTCTAGGCCAGCCTGGGCTACATAAGACCCTGTCTCAGAAAAGATTTTTATCAGGTCACATGCATAGTTCTAGACTGTTTACCCCTCTCTTGTCTAAGCGCAGAAAGCTCTGAATGATTGAGATCCTTGAAGGTATGAGGTCCTCTGTTGTACCACTTGTCTCTGTCCCAGGGAGGCAAAATCTTATATTGCAAACGACTGTTCGACCGGTCAGTTTGTTGTGACAGCAAAAACCAGACAAGTGATGCAAACGCCCAAAGGTTATATACGTGGAGACTCTGTGATCGAGAGAGAAGTTCTTATATTCTAACTCAGAACAGCTTTCAACTGACTAGACACAAGTACACTGAGAGCTCTTATCTCACTTAGAGAAGTGAACTTCAGTCTCAACAAACTACCCAGAAAAACACATGCTGAGTTCATGGTTCACTACTTAACAAAAAGACAAAAGCTCAAAGATAAATGTTGCTGCTCCGGAGGGTGGGGTAATAAAGATGGGGTAAGGCGTTTGGGGTGAAGAATCTGAGTGCACCCTTTCTGTGCCAGGAGATAATTATCACACACGGGGGTCTCTGGGAGTAACCCTGGCTGCAGGGAGGATCATCTATGTACAGGTTCCATATGTCGGGTAGCGAGCCACAGAGAACTGCAGACTCAGGCCTGGGAGTGCGCCCGTGGTTGGTTATACACTAGGTGTATGTATGACTACTCGCAGCCCAGGAGCACTGGAAGCCGGTTGCGGACTTGGGTAGGAAGAGACTGCAGGGTCCTCCAGCCTCCGCCTGGTAGCATACCCAAAAGATGGCCAGAGATCCCAGGGCCTCCTAAGCCCTGCACCGGGAGCTGTGCATGAGCATCTCAGAGCACCTAGGTGCCCCGCGCCGCCGCCGGCTCCCGTGTCCACGCCCCTCCAGACCCCCGACTGCGCCCCGCATCTCCCCCGTTCCGCGCGCGTTCCCTTGCCCGGTGCTGTCCAGCCACCTACCTGCTGGCCGCCGACCCCAGCCCCGGACCACTCTCTGCGGCGACCGCCCTCTCCTCCGCCTTTTCTTCCGTCTACGTCCTGCTCTCTGGAGTTGCGTCAGCTGCGTTAGACTGAAGCCCCGTAGCGCCGCTGACGTTGGGCGACGGGTCTGACCCGCGCTACGCCACGGCAACGGCGCAGGCGCTTCTGAGAATCGCGCCCACGCTCCACGTGGCGGCCCCCTCCCATCCCCAGGCTCCGCGCCCGCAGAGTATAGGGGCGGGGCTCCGAGCACCCAGAAAGGAACCGACCCAGACAGCTCCCAGAAAGGTAAAGAAGACACTTCTAGTTGCTGATGGATTTCATAAAGCGTGTTTGACAGTTGATCGTCTATATGTTAGACTCACCTTAGAAAAAGATTGAATCAACGAAGACTCAAAAACAAAAACCAAAAACTGGCTACAACCATGATAAAACAAGTTGGCACCCAGTTAACTGAAAATAACAGCCTAAGTGTTTTCAGCAAAGGTGGTGGTAAGAATACTGCACTTTAAAACGGTGTGTTTAATCTCCGATTATTAATAACCACCGATTAATCCAAAGTTGAACGCATAATGAACACAGATCATCTCCTTCCGGGCTGGCAACGTTCTCCTCCCACAGCACCGTTCATTGAACGGAGGCCATTGTCTAGAGAAGGTCAGCTGTGGCTGGAAGTTGGTTCTTTGTGCTTTTGTAGTCCTGACAATGCTGCCGAGCCTATTCATTCATTTTCTAATTCACTAAAGGGAACTTACCAATACTTCTCAGTCTAAGATGCAGGACTATGGGGGGAGGGGCGGGGGGAGGGGGGCCGAGGGGCGGGGAAGAGGCCTTAAAGGAGGTTTCATCTTAGGAGAGATCCACGCTCATGGATGATGGGTTTGCAGAAGAGAAAATCTGGTTGGGAGCCCACCATACAAAGGGTGTTCTGTGCTATGCTAAAGATTTTGAATCTTATGGGTCACCAAGTCAGTAAATTCAAACTTCTAAAGCCCTGGAATCATATGATCAGGTTTTTGTGTCAGAAATCAGGACAGAGGTGTAGAAACTGGGAAGTGGGTTAGCCTATTGCAAAGCGCCATGTAAGAAATAAGTGGACGAAGCCGGGAGAGGTGGTGGACGCCTTTATTCCCAGCACTCGGGAGGCAGAGGCAGGCGGATTTCTGAATTTGAGGACAGCCTGGTCTACAAAGTGAGTTCCAGGACAGCCAGGGCTACACAGAGAAACCCTGTCTCGAAAAACAAAACAAAACAAAACAAAACAACAACAACAAAAAAAGCAGACCAAAGGCACCGATAGGGGTCGTGGGAGCAAAAAGGAAGGAGCGCTCACAGCACTTTTTGCTAGAGTGAGTACCAGGAAGAGGAGTTCTTTGAAATGAGATGGTGCTTCAGTATGAGATCTAGGAAGAAGATGAGAAAAAAAGCTGTGCTTTGGTAAGGGTGTTGGCGCCAGGACGCGCTAAATTTTGAGCACGTTGAGGTGGGGAGGTGGGGCATTAAAGAGAAACAGCAGGCGCTGATTAGATGTGGTACCTGGGCTTCTCAAAAAAAGGGGGGGGGTACTAGACTAAGGGACTGGAGCTAAGTTAGAAGGCGATTCTGATTCTTCAGTTCACCCACATTATCATTTTATTGTAATTGCTTGTCTGTCTTCCCTCCTTGGGAGCAAACCTCTGGAGAACAAGAAAGTATATTCCTAGAATATGAGATACTTTGTAAGTATTTGAGGGGTGAATAAATATGATTTCTTTAGTTTTTTTAAAAAAACTTAGATTTCTCAAAAAGTGAATTGGAATTGATCATTGGTGCTGAAAACAGTAAATAAAAGAAAAGTGAGCTGTTAACGTCCGTGTTAAGCTGATCTTCCTTGAAGGTCATTCCTTCAACTCCAGCCTTTCATAGGCAGAGGTCAGAGCATTAGACCCTAGCCAGCCTGGGCTTCATACATAGTGAGTTTCAGGTCAGCCTGGGCTCTGCAACGACATACTATCTAACAGTGTCTCAAAGAATCGAGCATGAAACTCCTTAACATTCTACTTTTTTTTTTTTTATTCTTTCAATTATAGTTTATTTGGTTTGCCATTTATATTCTACTTTGCCAGCGGAGAGAAAGGACTGCGTAGATTGGTGGGAAGAAGGGAAAACCTAGTTCCAGGCACATAGCCTGCTTGTCTTTCTATGAAAATCAAGGAATTTAGCCAGGGTGTCTTTCTCACATACACAACAAATGTTCTTTTTGTTGACTGGGGGGTGGGGTGGGTTTTAACTTGTCCTAGAAAATGGGAATAAGGCTCAACATGACCAGGAAGTCATGCAGGAAGTAGGACATTTAGAATATGCTCTTTCACTTGGTAGTCATAGCTTCCTTGGAACCTGCTGTTCTTGACTGATTGGCTGAGTGACTTGGGACATGCCATAGCACTCATGTAAGTCTGAATTTATGGAACTTGATTCTTTGCCTCTCCCATGTGGTTTCTTAGAATTGAACTAGGGTCATCAGACTTGGCGTCAAGTACCTCTACCTGCTCAGCCATCCTACTGGCCCTGGAACTTGCTCTGTAGACCAGGTTGACGTTGCTTCCAAAATGCTTCGATTCAGATATATGCTGCCACCACTGCCACACAGAAATGTTATCTTCAGGTGCCAGACTTAATGTCTTTCTTTTCTTTCAGGGAGTTAGGGATGAGGTAAGGTCTGTTAGATTCTGAAGCTCATGGTGGTCTTGAATTCAGGCTGGGATTAGGAGCATCGGCCACCACACCGACTTTAAAATAGTCTAGTTGTAAAATGTAAAGAGCAGATCTGCAACCCAACAAAGCATGAGTCTCTTCGTTACACATCTCTCATCCTGCCCACCCCCCTTTCTGGAAATAGTCTTCCCATAGTGCTGAGCTTGTGAAGATTTTGGCAATTGTAAATAGTGGAAGGTTTCTTAACACAACAAACGATCAAACGTTATTTTGAAATTCAACAACCTAGTTGCTTCTGGCAGCGCTCACTTCATGGCGAGCAGCATGAGAGACTTCAGCTACCTTAGTTCCGACACACATGTATGCTGAGTACCGTAAATGGCATCATGTCACTCGGCACCATGAGTGATGGCCCATCTCAGACTCCGAGCTACTGCAAGTTATGTACTGCAGTGTTTTTACTCTACAAAGTTTTCTGTTCTTATAGAAGGGTAGTGGTTTAGTTGTGCAACCTTAATTTTTCTCCTGCCATTCTCAGATTTAAGTATTGGATTAACAAATCTTTCAACTGTATGACATTAGAAGGTTTGGTCTTAAAGACATGATGGAAAATGGTCTTCCCAGCTCTACAGCAGTCTCATCGTTAGTGACACTCGTGAGAGACAGGCTTGATCTCACTTCCAAACTCCTGGGAAGAAAGAGTTTCCAGGACTCCTGTGTGATTCTAGGACTCCATGCTTGAACCAGTCAGCAGAGGTAGGGGCAGAAGGCCTATGTGATATGTGAACAGAAACTCTGCCCATACCTTAGCCCAGTGAGTGATAGGTAGGCTCAGAGAAGGGGTAGACATAGTCAGGAGTCAGCAGTGACCCAGTGACAGTCACACTGTGTACTTTATAGTTCCATAAGCCAAGGAGCATCAGGAAATGTAGATGTAAGTAATGATGACGACGACGATGATGATGACAGTGATAAACAGGAGATCCTACTGCCTCTCTGCTTCTTGGATTATAGGTACATATGACCATACCCACCTAAAACACAGGTTTTCTTTTTCTAATTGCTTATTTATTATGAAAGAGTCTTAAAGTCCCTGCTTCTCAGTTCCACCCCACCCCCTACTCCTCACCCCCACAGGTGAACCAGAATCTTCAGATGCAGGACTCAGACAGTATTTTATCTTAAAGAACCCCAGCAGATCACAAAGTGATAGGCCTGATTCTGGACAGGTCTGGGATGTTGAACAAACAAACAAACCCATCAACAGAAAAGGGAGGTTACTCATGGAACACGGTATTCCTGTGCAGAATAAACTGAGGTTGTTTTTAGACAGTAAATATCAAGTTTCTTCAAAATATGGTATTCTCTAATTACAAAACCAGATATCATTTTTTAAAAAAAAGAAACCTACATTTTTGACATGTAGTCTTTTAATTTTTGTTTTCCATTCATACATATATGAACATTTTTATTTTATAAAAGTAGGAGCATATGGTCTCTGTGATCATTTTGTAATTTGTTTTTCTCACTTAAAAATAGGTCATGAGGGGGCTGGAGAGATGGCTCAGTGCATAGAGCACTTGCTGCCTACCAGAGGACCCATGTCCAGTGCCCAGAACCCGTGTTATATGCTCACAACCACCCAGCTCCAGGGGATCAAACACCCTCTTCTAATCTCTGCTGGTACCTGCACTCATGTATGCATACATGGACACACACACACACACACACACACACACACAACTTTAAATAGGACATAAATTCTATTGCAATAAAGGCAAGTGTATATAATGTTTAGTGGTTGTACAAGTTTTCAACCTATACATGTACCATAATTTAACTGTGGTTCACTACTGTTGAACATACTTTTGTCTGATAACTTGAATTATTGGGTTAGAGTTTAGAGGCAGGGTCTTTTACTCTTTCCTTTTCCTTCCTCCCTCCCTTTCTTTCCTTTCTTTTCTCTTTCTTTCTTTCTTTCTTTCTTTCTTTCTTTCTTTCTTTCTTTCTTTCTTTCTTTCTTTCTTTCTTTCTTTCTTTCTTTCTTTCTTTCTTTCTTTCTGGGAAGAGCAAGATCTCACATAGCACCAGGCTCACTTTGAGCTCATGACCTTCCTGCCTCCCCATCCTGAATTCTGGGATTATAGGCATGTACCAACATAACCAGCTTAAATGGGTTCTTTTTCTGTTGCTGAGAATAGCCATGAAATTACTGTGCAGCCCAGTTGCCAGTCTCCTGCTTCAACTTCCTGAGTGCTGGGATTAAAAACACAAAACACATCTATCTTCTAAACATTTCTTAAGGCCTGTGAGACACATGAGCCAATAGCTACCACACCGTATTGATGCTTCTATCCTTTTACACACCCTCTAGATGCATTTGAGAGTTTTGTACACATTTCTCCGACCTGCAGCAGGCTGGCAGGGATTCCAATTCCACTTTATCCAAACTGCACATACCTCTTTGTACAGCTTGTTCCTTAAATTGAATGTCTGTAAAACGTCTTCCCCATGCAACAGTCATACTAAGGACTGCATTGGTTTGTGTACGGAGAAGATTCAGGATGGAGCCTAATATGTACTGAGCTTTCCAGTAAGCACGAGATCACTGTGACGTTGTCACAAGGAGGAAAGAAGCATGGAAGGCCCATGTGTTAAACAGAATCACCATGTGACCTGGCAACTTCACTCAATGTATGTATCTAAGAAAAGTGAAAAATAAATGTCCACACTGAAGTTCATACAAATTTTCATAACTGCCTGAGGTGAGAGTAACCTAAACGTCATCGTCTAACCAATGTAACAAATGATCCAATGTGGTAGATCCTCGAACGGACTGTTTAGCCATAAAGGAGCAACGTGTTGATACAAATTACAAATCAGATGAACTCTGAAAACACACAAAGTGAAAAGATGCCAGACACAAAAGGTAACACAATGGACATCCAGAATAGGCGATCTACAGAGAAACAAAAAGAGATTGGTGATTACCAAGGACAACCGGGAGGAGAGGGAAGAGGCTGCTAACAGGTAGCTCTTCTTTGGAGTCTGTGGTGATTGCTGCTACTACACTGACTTGTACATTATCCATTTTTGGTTTATGTATTCAGTGTATGTGTACGTAGAGGGCACATGTGTGTATATGAATGTGTATATGGGTGTATATGCCTGTGGCTAACCCTGTGTCTCCTCAATCACTCAGCTCATTCACTGAGCCAGAGTCTCAATGGCGCCTGGAGCTCTGTTTTGACTAGTAGGGCTAGCCTGATTATTCCAGGGAATCCGTGTCTCTGCCTCTCACAGGAATTTTAGGCAGGCTGCCATGTCCACCAGGAGGGATATATATATATGTGTGTGTGTGTGTGTGTGTGTGTGTGTGTGTGTGTGTACAGGAATATATATACCTGTCCCTATACTTGCATGGCAAACACTTTATCAATAAAACCATTTCCCCAGTGCTGAATTGTGTGCACTTTAAAAGGCTGTCTAATTGTAGGTGCAGTTAAAAGCACTTGTTCTTAGAGAGGACCAGGTTCAATTCCTAGCTCCCAATAGAGGTTCACAACCATCACACTTAGCTATGCGTATGGTACAGAGATGTACATATAAGCAAAAACAAAACAAAACAAAACAACTCAAACATGCAAACTAAATACAACTAAAAGAAGATTTTAGAAGGCAGCATTTTAGACAGAAAATTTAAAGACAGAATAGTTTCCCAGCCTCAGTGGGAGTAAGCGACTGCACAAAGGAAAACAGAAGGAGAGGGACAGACTCTGGAAAGAACTTGTAGTTGGCTCCAAGTGGGTTGGGTGTCAGCTAGCCTGCAACTTAGGACATATTGTCACATAGGGTTATTAACCGCTAAGACCAAACTTGAAGGCCCTATGTCTCCTAATACCTAGTGGTAGAAGTGACTGGGACTGGTAGCCAAGGCTGCTCAGCTAGATAACATCTGTGTAGTAGACTCTGTTGAGAACTGAGTACTGAATACTGAGTACTGCCAACTTCCCATGCTCTTGACTGCCCTGTGCAGGAGCGCTGATGGCTTGGTAGTAACTGATGCAAGAACTTTGCCCTTTTCAGAGAAACTAGCTAGTTGCTAGGGACTCTAGAATGGAACAAATGATAAGCAGTTAGAGATGGAATATATCGTCAGCATTTCCTTCTGCTCCTGGGGCAGGATTGTGACTATTTCATTAAAAGGCAATTTGAGAGCTGAGTGTGGTGGCACATGCTTTTAATCCCAGTACTCGGGAGGTAGAGGCAAGCAGGTCTCTGTGAGTTCAAGGTTAGCCTGGTCTACAAATGAGCTTCCAGGACAGCCAGAGCTATCCAAAGAAAACCTGTCTCAAAAAACAAAACAAACAAAAAAACAATTTGGGTTTCAGAGTATTAGTAACCTCCAACCCTCTCTGCCTGGCTTTCAAATTCCCACAAAGCGAACTTCCATCGCTGTTTAGTCCATTATGTAATTTTCCTGTGATCACTTTAGTCACAGAAACGCCTATGCCTCTCCTCAGGCTGTCCCAGGTTCTCAGGTCCTTTCCCCCACCCCCCATTCGCTTTCCTAGGCCAGCAGATGTTTATGTATGTGCCAATGAAGCTCACCCATCAAGAATGTGGGCCACACTGACTGTCTGCCTTAGAGGGGGTGGTGCCTTAGAACTGCACGTTTCACACGGCTTCGTGAGTCATTCGTTGGTATCTTAACTCTTTATATTTACTGTCTCATCCCAAGGCTTAATGTTCAAAATAATTAGACTTAATGTCATTTCTTCCATCAAAACCTTGCCTTAATTAAAAGGACAGCATGAGTCTTTAAGTTTTCTACTATAATTCTCAACTAGTTTGTCTCCATTCAAGAAGAAGAGGAACTGAGCTCAAGAAGTCTGTCTCTGTGCATGCTACTTCTGTGGACAAGTCAGGCAGTCAGGCCTCTGCATGAGCTACCAAAGCCTTATCCTTAAAGAAACAGACTTCAAACAGAAGTCACTGGCATAAAATTGGACTAAAGGAGAGAATTCCCCAAGAAAAGAAGTCAAGTCACCTGATTCAAATACTACTGTACAGTTTATGAGAGGCCCAGTTCCCCTTTAAACCTCATTTACATAAAAATCCCCTGGGTGTCTATCATGCCATGTTACTGGACATAATAGAAGAGAGATCTCAGTCAGTTCTATTACACCACACCACAAAGTAGTGGAGGACAGAAAGGACTGGTGGGGTCATTTACTAGAGAGAAAAGGACACAGGACTCCATTCACTTTGGGAAACGAGTAGAAAGAACTACTTTTCTAGCTCAGGTCCAGGCACAGGGTGTGGCTATACTTTGGCAAAAGAGCCAGACAAATATAGAGGCAGCAGTTTCCTGGCGTGAACTGTCAGCACTAATGTGGGGCCAGCCTCTCGGAGTTCACTCTGGGTGAGGCAGGAGCGTGTGTGTGCCTGTGAGATCCTGGACAGAACCTGTAAAACACAACGTGAAGAGATGGGGGCTCTTGACCTGCCCGGCTTTAGACACAGAGAACCCAGTGTGTACCTGGAGGTCCGAGGAGCCCCCAAGAGGAGAGCTATGAAGACGAATACTTGTAGTCACTTTTCTAGAGTACCATCTTCAATTCATAAAGATTCCTGCCTGGGCATGATGGCACTTGCCTTTAATCCTAGTATTCTGGAGGCAGAGGCAAGGGGAAATCTCTGTACATCCAAGACCAGCCTGGTCTACATTGGGAGTTCTAGGCCAACCAGGGCTACATAGTGAGAAAATGGAAAGAAAAAAATTCCTTTTGGTTAGGTCCTGTTTCCCTAAATTCCCTCCTATAATCATGAGGACCTATTTAGCCAAGATAAGCAGGCTGTCTTTGTTTCCCATAGGGAAAAATGAAACCTGATTCTTTTCTTTCTTCACTTGGTCTGTGAGTTGAGAAGTCCAAGTAGTAAGATACACAGGATGAGAATGAGAGAGGCTGAGTCTTTCTGAACACTGGCCCCTCTGCTGAACGCCGCTTTGAAGGGATAGAAGAAATCGAATGGCAGCTTCCAGTCTATTCTGGGTTGATCCCTAGGTGGCTCTGGCTTCTGAGTAATGTCCACAAAGTTCACAAGAGTCATCAAAGATACTTCTATTCCTCTCTGGTGCTCCTATAGGAAGAAAGCCAAGGATAGGTGAGCTCTTGGTATGTTTCATGGAGTCTCCAGCTGTATTATTTTCTCTGCACTGAAAACACATGACCCAAGCAAGATACATCTCCTTGAATGGCTGGATGTAGTTCTCATTGTGTGAGACACAAGCAAACACATTTCCAACAATAGCCAGTGACTCCAGAACTTGAACAGGTAAACCTGAAGCCTCATTCTCAGAGCCCATCACACATGTCCTTGGCGGGCAGAGACAGGAAGATCAGGAGTGGAAGGTTATCCTTGACTATAGCAAATCTGAGGCCAGTCTGGGCTTTAGAAGACCCAGTCTCAGAAGAGACTTCCACTGTCTCCAAATAGGAAGCAGCCTGATAGCAGGAAGATCACTGCTATCACATGCTTAGCAGCTCACCCCCAGAGGGCCTATCAGCTGCAGCTCTGAAACAATCCATAAGTGAAGGCAGAAAGGATGCTTACTGGAAAAAAAGAATTGGGGTGGGGAGTGGGGGAGAAACCTTACTTCGATTATCAGATCGATAATCCACACACATTTAGATTTTAAAGACTTCCCCAACCATCCACCAATTTGAGTCCAACTCAAGGGATGTTCCCAGGAGAAATAACCATGTCAGGCTGACCCCATATCTAATCTCAGAATCAGGACTTCTAGACGTGGCTTGCACTTTCCTGAGATGAATTCCTTTGTTCAGGCCCTGTGCTGACCAAGCAAACCTTGATTCTAATTTGACAGTACATAATTATCTTGTAGAACCTGGAATGAAGCTGTCCTGTTCCCCTGCATCATAATGAGGCATGCACGCACTTACTGTCTTCTGGAGTTCATTTGTCTGTCTGTATGTCTATTTGTGTTTTAAAAGATTTGTTTATTTTTATATCCATGAATATTTTGCCTATACATATGATAGTGTACTATGTGTTTTTATCTTTCATTTTTAATAAACACATCAATCATAAATATATATATACACACACATATGTGTACACACACACACACACACACACATATGGAACAGTGTATACTTTAAACCATAAATACAACAGGGAATGATCAGCTCAGGGTAGCTGACATACTGACCACATTGACATTCAAACTCTATATCTGGCTCCTTTTCACTGATTTCTAGGGCAGAGGAAAAAGACTTTCCATCTAGAACTGATTTTCCACACATCCATAAGCCCCCAAAAGCAACCGTGACACCTGTGTCTACTCAATAGTAATATAGTTTTCATCCTCAGTGGCATTTCAGTGGCTAAGAAGTCACATACAATAAGCTGTCTGAACAGCTGTCCTTTTAGCTGCATATGGGACATGCATTCATGAGAGATGCTACTTGACTGGACTTTGAAGATGTCTTCAAAACAGTGCAACCATGAGACAGATCAGAAACTCCCCCCTTCACTGAAATGGGAAAACTACGTAATCTAAGAGAAATGTGGGTGGAAGCAGATTTACAAAGGAAATGAAGGTCATATGTGAGATGGAAATGCTAGCTATTCTCATTTGATTGTTACATCTATCAAAATCCCATTCTGTATCTCATAAACACATACAATTATTATCCTCCAATTAAAACCAAGACAAGTCTTCACATTGCACGAAGCCCAGAAGACTGCTCAGTTCAGAGGCATGGAACTGTACCTATCAGGCCAATGAATAACACCGAACATGGCTGACGCGTTTGAGAGAGCAGTTTTATTACCACATGGCTTTTCATTTACGTTCAGTGCGTTAGACTGGAATTTTGAAGTCTAACGTTTCTGTATTTGCACTTTAAGGTTATGAACACACAAAAGCAGACAACTCAGGGTGTGGCGTGAGTCACTAAAACAACTCCCTCAACCTCTGCTGCCTCAGCTCTTTTGTTGAGGCAAACAATGGCACGGCCACAGCAGCACATTTCTCTTTTCTATGGTTCCAGTTCTGCTGTGTGTGGTCGGCTTCACTTGTTCCTAGTTTACATAGTATTGTATGATGTTTACTTTAGAAATCATCAGCACTTCTTAAGGTTTGAGTTTCTTTGTTCTACTTCAATCTACAGTGCAGCAACATCCCTTCTTTAAGGTAAGATTAACTAACCAACAACAGGAAGAGTTTGGTAGGTGTGGCCCTGTTGGAGTGGGTGTGTCATGGTGGGTATGGGCTTTAAGACCCTTATCCTAGCTTCCTGGAAGCTAGTAGTCTCCTAGCAGCCTTAAGATGAAGATGCAGAACTCTCAGCTCTGCCTGCACCATGCCTGCCTGGATGCTGCCATGCTTCCACCTTGATGATATTAGACTGAAGTTCTTAACCTATAAGCCAGCCCCAATTAAATGTCCTTATAAGAGTTGTCTTGGTCATGGTGTCTCTTCACAGCAGTAAAACCCTAACTAAGACAGGTCTGTTTGACTTTTTTTTTTTTTTTTTTTTTTAAAGATTTATTTTATTATATGTAAGTACACTGTAGCTGTCCTCAGACACTCCAGAAGAGGGAGCCAGATCTCATTACGGATGGTTGTGAGCCACCATGTGGTTGCTGGGATTTGAACTTATCACCTTCGGAAGAGCAGTCGGGTGCTCTTACCCGCTGAGCCATCTCACCAGCCCCCCTGTTTGACTTTTAAAACGGGATATCCATCTTATGCATTACTGCAACTTATTGCATCTAAGTCAATTTTTAAACCACCATGTTCTCCATCAAGTCTTTACAAATGAAAGTATTATTAAAAAGCTGGGATGGTTCCTCTGAGATTTGTCTTTTGCAGCTACACTCTCTACTATGAACTAGAACAGATATATCTTTGGTCAGAGTTGCTAAAATACCTCCAGTAGGATCTCTGTGACAAGTTTCACAGACTGAGGTCTCCTGGAACTGGTTGCTGGAGAAGAAATATTGAGCTGTAGTTCTCATGGCAATCTATCTGTTTTGTTTTCTCTTATTCCTTTTCTTATTTACATGTTCCTGGTGGCCTAGGCCAATATCTTAAGCGAGAATAATAGGCAAAAAACCATCCCTAGAGATGGAGTCACTAATATGACCTTATCCCCAGGGAAACCAACACTTTACTGTCTAAATCATTTACAAAACTATTATGATAGATAAAACTTTTCCCAACAATAAAATTTCATATGGCTATACGTGTGTCATCGGAGGTGGGTTTTGGTATATGGTAAAGAAAGCCTTAATTAAAAAGAAATTAAAGAATTAAAATAGTTTAAATTTACATATTAAAGATTTTAAAAAATCAGGCATTAAATGTTAAATAATAATTGATCATGGGGCTGGAGAGTTAGCTCAGTGGTTTAGAGCACTGACCATTAAAAATTTATTAACCTGCTCTTGGAAATATGCCACTAGCCTTGGACAATAGCCCCCACTGAATACATCCTTTTAGAATTGTTGTATTTTGATGATTTATAATGATGTTACCTGTTCTGTTGGTGATTCACTGAATACATAGTTTCAGAGTTGTAATGCTTGGATGATTTTTGTGCTTTTCAGTGCCAAATGATTTTTGTTGGTATTTGTGAATGTTTCATGGGATATAGTTTCTAAGAGATGTAACGTTTGGTTTTTTAATGTATAAAATCCCCTGCAAAACACACTCAGATCCAAACTGCCTCTGTATTTGTTTCTATTTGTCACCGCTGAATCCTTACCCACCTAGTTTCTAGGACCCTCATTCCAGGGACCCCCATCCCTGACTGGGGTGGTCTGTGGCACAGAGTATAACCCATGACCGAGACACACAAGTTCTTTATTCTACATGAAAGAACACCATTGTGTACATATGTTGTGAACATTTCCCTCTAATGTGGTTTTTCTTTTATTTATTATTTCCTTAAGTGTCTTTTTGTTGGGTTTTAATGCTTTCTTTGATATATAATTTATAAACAATAAAATCGATGGGCATTACTATGTAGGCCAGAGTTCTAGCTGATAACTGTTATCCAGCCAAAGCCAAAACAGGAGCCAGAGGTGCAATGTCTCAGGTCTTCTGTCATCCTTTCTCAGTCTTACCACTGGACCAGCTAATGCTTACTCATGATCAAAACACAGCTGAAACTCTAACTATTATCCATGTCCATCAGGTAGACTGAATGACTGGATAGTATTGTAGGCAAAGCAAATGACCAGAAAAAAAGACATGGGTAAAGTATCTAGACGAAGACAAGCACTTGGTGCTGTAATGCCCAAGACAGGCAGAGACTTGGGGAAAGAGCAAACATAAAAACAGTTCTGTGGCAACAGAACTCTAGTGAGGAAAACTTATCAGGGGATTCAGTGCCAGGTTCTATAACTGACTGCATGAGTCTTACAGAAACATGTCCATCCAGGCAAAGAACAGGACGCTCTCTGTGAAACTTCTGTTAACCGAGTATGAGCACCACTGACAGGCACAGACAACCAAGTTGTCCAACCCTGCTGCTTGGGAGAGTAAGAGTATGCTATGCCAGACCTAAATGCAGCTCCCTGTTAATTGACTGGAAAGCAAATATACTGCAGCAAACAGAAATTACAAGGTTTTAATTTTCATTAAAAATAATAGCATGCACAATGGCACACGCCTTTGATCCCAGCACTTGGGAAGCAGAGGCAGGCGGATCTCTGAGTTCGAGGTCAGCCTGGTCTACAGAGTGAGTTCCAGGACACCCAGGGCTACACAGAGAAACCCTGTCTCGAAAAAAACAAAAAAACAAACAAACAAACAAACAAAAAAAGCATACCAGTCCATACACGAATCATTTCACCTCAGTATATCTAGGTAAAAATACTGTATCTTTGAACCTCTCAAGCCAGAGATTACACACTCTCAAACCAAGGCAGATGCTAAGAGTGTCCTACAGCACGTTATAAACCAGAGACATATGTTCACTCCAGATGAAAGCATTTATTTAATGGAGATCATAGAAGCAAGAATTGGTAACTACACCAATAATGTAATCACAACAAACAGATTTCAAAGCATTAGTTGAATGACTGTTACAATGAACACACATGCATAGAAAATGCTTTCTGTGCTCAGACTACTAATAGGGTTATTACTAGTAGGGTTATTTAAAAGAAATATGAAATGGGAGGATGGAGAAGGATGGATATCGTTATATTTACTATGTCAACATGCTAATTTTCATAAGCATGCTGGAAAAACAGACCTAAAAATGGATTCTGGGGACCCCCTCTAAACAAACACTGATTGGTAACATACACTGGCCCTCAGAAGTTTAACAACAGCCTGGTTGTCAAATGGCTGGGAGGAACAGACTTACCTGAACAGACTTGCATTGGTACAGGAATCGGGCTCCTGCCACATGAGCTTGTGGGTTGGACTGAAGTCCTATATGTGCCCACAACACCTGGATCTCCAGGGACACTGGTATCAGACAGCAGGAAGTGCAGTTAACTGCCTGCAGAACATAGAGAAGCATGTGTTCAGTTGCCATTGTTTCTGTTGTTCTGAAAAGATTTATTTTTATGGGTGTGTGTATGTGTGTGTGTGTCTGTATTTGAACATGTGCAGATGCCCATGGAGGCGAGAGAGTGTCAGATCCCCTGCAGGTAGAGCTATAGGCAGTTGTGAGCTACCAATGGGTGCTGTTAACTGCTGATCCAGCTTTTCTCAGCACCTCGAGCAGCTATTGTTACTAAAGCATTGTGTAATAATACAGAGGCCCATATGGCTTAGAGAAAGTGCAAAACCAGGCCATAAAAATGTTCTTAATCTTTACAAAGTTGTATTTTAAAATGAACAACAGGATGAAGAGCCTCTGAAAACTAAAGAGAGTATCTAACATCTGGTCTAACATCTGGTCTAGCTACTCTATTCTTTCAATGAAAATGAAACCACCCTGTCAAAGAGATAGCTGCACTGCCACTCACAACAACCAACATAGGCTCCTCACTGAGGTTCCAATGAAGGAATAAAAGGCTGAAGAAAATGTGGTACCCATACAATGGAATATGATTCATTCACTCATAAAAGAAAAAATGGAACCCTGACATTTGCAGTAAAATGGGTGGACATGGAGTACCTTACATTCTATTTGATTTTTCAAGACAGGGTTTCTCTGTGCAGCCCTGGCTGTCTTGGAACTCACTCTGTAGATGAGGCTGGCCCCAAATTCACAGAGACCTAACTACCTCTGCCTCCTGAGTGCTGGGATCAAAAGTGTAGACCACCACTGCACACGGGAAAACGTTGATCTTAATAGAGAAGACTAGAATTCTATAGTGACTGCTGGAGACTAGTTAAAGGTGGGATAGTTAGTACCAAGCTACAGTTTTCAGTAACTAATTGTTCACAGCACAGTAGGGCACCTACAGTTTTAAATAACTGATTGCTCACAGCACAGTAGGGCAACTAAGTTTTAAATTATGAACTACATATTTTATGCAGAATCTGGAGGCTTAATTCCCAGCACTACAAGGAAAAAAAAAACTTGAAAAGAGAAGCTAGCAGCTTCTGAATGTCACAATGAGATGGAAATGATCACTAAATAGTGCATGGGTGTACTCAAGTGTCACACACGGTCCATACATATATGGGGTTATGTTAATTAAAAAGAAAACTTCTAATGAGGCACACAATTAGAGCAGCACATGCTGCTGAGGAGAAACACTCACGAAGAGACAGCGACAGAGTGTCTCTCTCCTAAGGATATAAAAGTCCGTGGCCTGGGGCAGACAATTTGGATCTAAGAGACAGGATTTGAACACAGAAGCAATGACAAGTTACATAAGACACGGGGTTGGGGTTGGGGTTGGATTCTAAGTCTGTTTTGAAGGCATCAGGGAGCCATGTAAACTGTTCTAACAGAAACATGGCATAGTTAAAGCAGTGCCCTGAGAGAAATAATTGCAAGATGTAGGAAGACACATCCTACTTGACTTCAGTTTTTAAACTCTTCATACTCCTTTGGTAAATGTGAAATGTGATCTGTATTTGGTGGGACTCAGAACAGAACCCAACTCAATTACCTGGCAAGGGTTCGACACTATCCTAAAAACCTGACCTGTTGCGATCATAAGAGAATAAACCTGCTGCCAGCCTCATAGACAGCCCCATATTAACCAAGTAGTTAAGACTCTAAGTGTAGCTGGAAACGTGGCTTCGCGGGTAAAGGAAGCTTGCTTGTTTCCAAGCCTGGCAACTTGAGTCTGATTATCCCACAGGGTAGGAGAGGACCACCTACCTCTCCAAGCTTCCCTCCAACTTTCTCACATATACACTTACACGATAAATGCAATGAAAAAAAGAATATGAGAGAATATTTGAAGTAGATGGCCTGGCTTTGAACTATAAGGTACCTGCCATCAGTAGCTCTCAATCTTCCTAACGCTGAAACCTGTCAGCACACACAGTTCCTCATGTGGTGGTGACCCACCCCAGACCATAACATTATTTTTGTTGCTACTTCAGAACTGTAATTTTGCTACTGTTATGAATTGTAATGTAAATATCCGTGTTTTCCCATGGTCTGAGGTGACCCCTGTGAAAGGGTTGTTCAACCCCTGAAGGGGTCACAACCCATAGGTTGAGAACTGTTCTAGATTATCTTCAGGTTTATTTTAAAGTAAGGGAAGCAGATTAGACAGGTGTAACCTGAAATACGGACCCCGAAGATGTAACCTGAAATACGGACCCCGAAGAGGTATAATTTCTTACATTCTTCTTGATGTGATAAATACAGACAGACTCAAGACTGTTTTTTGCTTTGCTAGGCATAATTGCAAAGATGGAAAACGAGTCACCAGTCAGCGGTGGCTTCCTTCCTTACTGAAACGCTGCAGTCTCTGCTGAGGATCCTGGTCCACCCTCCTTTCTGGGCTGGGTCAGCATTACCAAAGATGGCAACGTGCTCCGGTCTGGGCCTTCCATGCAGAGTCTGGTAAATCTCCTTCTGCAAGTGGCTGCAATTCACCTCTCTGGGTCTGAAAGTAAACACTGTGGAGGCTGAAGCTCAACACCAGCATGGCGGTGATGCCATGTTAGTATTCGAACATGAAATTAATATCATGATAGGGATCAAAGGAAGCAACCTTAGCAGGTGCTCCATAGATACAAAGACTATCTTTTTCTAAAGTGTTATTTGAAGTAGTAAACAGTTACTACTTCTACATAGGCCCTATAAACAGAAACAAAATGATAGGATGTGCTCTGAGGCAAATAATTACCTTAACTGGCACCCAGATACTGCATTCACTCCAAACTGTACTTCGTGTCTCTTAGCAGAGCAAAGCCCATTACCCTCGCTCTGCAACAGGGTCATCTGAGATGCAAGAGTGATGGTCAAGGCAACTGCGACAGACATAGGAAGTGGGCAGGGCTGGGAAGTCGATGCTTTCATGGACCCCTAAGAACTGTTAGTATTTTACTAATATACTGCCGGCTCACTCACACATTTTCTCTAGTAGTTAAAAAAACCAGACAAATACTATCTTTCTAAAAACTCATTAACCATATATTAGCATATGAATATCACATTAAAATAAGCAAACATTGGTATAATTCTCACTGATAGTTGTGTGAGGTATAATACAGCCCTTGGCGGCATCGACCTTTAAGAACGTAATATACTTTAGTACAGAACATGCTACCGAAGCCCCTCAGAACCTTGAGAACTGGAAAACCCGGAAGGTCAGCAACCATTCTTGTCAGGCTGCAATAGTCTACCCAGCCCCCAAAAAAGATACCGAATGACTTAAGTCACCAGTTAGCACCAAGAGTGGCTTCCCAGTGAGGTAGCCAGGGTTCCCACTTCTCGGAGCAGCAGGAGCAGCCTTTCTCTGTTGAAATGCCTGCAGAAGGAAGAAGACAGTTACTGTGCACACGCGCTTCCCCACTGAACACCTGCCTTCCCTAACAGGCAATCTGTGAGCTGCATGGAGAAGCCTCCCTTCACCACACAGCAGCATAGTCTCCACTCCTCCCTCCTCCCTCTCCAGCACAAATCTGGAGTGATCTGCTTGTTGTTTTGTCTTGGGGAGTACTGAGGGTTAAACTTAGGGTCTTGCATATGCTAGGCAAGCGCTCTCCCCTGATTCCGAGCAGTCTGAATGCTGAAATTCACTACATGCTAATTCTGCCAAGGGTTGAAGTCAGGGACCCACCAAGGATCCCTTGACACTACTTCTCAGACATTGATTTTGTGCAATGAGTGTGCGGCCTGGACAAATCCAGAGGAATCTAAATATAAATAAATTTTAATGAGAGACACAGAGCCTGGCTGGTCATAGACTTGGAGAGAATGCTCTTGGTTTTAAAGGAAGAAAGGCAGACAGATGACAGTAATGAAGACCACAAACCAGAGGTCTCGGGGAAATACAGTTATTAATGTTCAAACGTGAAGAAGCAGAGTAAGAGAATTTCTATGTGCTGCTGACTGAGCACAGAGAGCAGCTTCAACAAGTTCAGTAGTGTTTCGTTGGGTCCAAACGGAGCATCAGAGTAACTGTTAATGATACACACGTACTGAATATCTGTCACTCTAGTTAAAACAGTAAATGTCGAGACCTCAATTAAGACCAAAGCAGGCCTTAATATTCGGATTCTGTTTCACACACATTACAGAAACAGATTATTTCTTTTCTATGAAGTAGAGCGTGAGATTTTAGTAAAGATAATTCTGAAGGTGCTCAGACAGACAGACAGACGCAGTGTGGATACTGGCTCTGCAAAGTGCTATTTCTGGGACTCAGCCTCTGAAGCCTCTCAGAGGGAAGGCTGCTGACCCTGAAGTGAATGATGAAGTCTTGCTGTAAGGAGACCCCTGGCTTGACCGTCAGGTTGGTCTGTCTGAAGTTGACAGAGACTTTCTGGATCCCAAAGGTCCCATTGGTCTCTATCTCATAGATGACCTGAAAAACCAAAGGAGAATCCATTAGCCAAAATAGTGCGGGCTTACTGTGTTTAGCACAGAAGACTCGTTAGTCTGTGTTTTTAACTGTAAGCCTGAGGCTTACATAACAATCAGAACAGACCCAAAGCAATAGCATGTAAGAATAAAGACTGCTAGATAGTGCACTTACACGTGAAGCAGAGACCAAATACAGCTCTTAGGAAGAGAGTTTGAGTTTCCCTACCTGGGAAACGATATTCTGACATGTATTTCCAGCCAACAGAGGAGGGCTGGCTTGTGAGGCAAGCGTCACGGGAACCTGGAACTGGTAAGACGGAGAAGCATTATCAACTGAAATGGAAAGTAGCCTTTCTCTTGTAGTCAAAGGAGAAATGCATTCTAGCTCTGCATTATGCTAAAATGAATGATTTTCTTTCCCCTGGACTATCCCAGTTTTCTCTCCTTCCAGTGCCAGACAACTTAAATCAGCATATCTCAGTACACTGGTTCTATCAAGGGCCATAGCCAATTAGATGTAAAGAACCTGTAATTCCCTCTAATTCGTATGCCTGCTATTGTATGAAAAGACTTAAAGACGCCCATTCCAAACACAGCATTTAGCTTGGTTTAACTCAGGTGTTTCCTAAACATCTCACTAATCGTTACCTCACGTGAAGCTATTTCTAGAGCCACGTTTGACTGTGGTATAAAATAGCTATATTCTCCCGTTATTACAATTCAGAATGGAACGGCCTCAGACAGATAGCAGCCAGGTATTGTTTTTCCTGATAAACAGCATCATACCTTCATATTCTGAAGATCAGTCATACCTCTTGGAACCTAGGAAAGATGAGGAATAGAAGCATGAGGGTGTATATGCCTTTCATAAAATCTCCACTTCATATGACCCCAAACAGACTTTGGTAGGGGAAGGGGAAAATGGAAACACTGGAGTGGCCTCTGATCTATCACCTGACTCTCCGCTCACTAAATATCAGAGGGGAGCTGGATGCCACACTAGATTGAATGCCATACACCCAGACAGAGCTTGCTCAAAAAGCGAGACCTTTGGAAAAAAAACCAGGGGACCATCCATCGCTCCTTCACTCTCAAGAAAACCCATCAGTCAGGATGGTGAGAGGCCTTAGCTAAGCTCCAGCACAGGGATTTTTCTACAGCACACAACCGTGGGTGGCACATGAACTTCCCAGTGAGGCTGAGTGATTTGAGTCAGGTGAGTCTGGAGGGTGGGGAGAGAGGAATGACCTACCTTCAAGACTCTGAAGTTATAGTAAGAGGCAGCATCCAGGGCTGGCTCCGAGGTGCAGCTCCTGGCCAGGTCCCTGAAGAAACGAGGACACGTTGTGCTTTTACTCTCTAGGAAACCTTATAACACAAAGAGGGAAGACAGCAGTGGTAAGCGAGAAAGCCTATTTCCAAAAAAGCCAAAAGCCGGTGCACTCCTGCCCCGGACCCACCTGCAGGGTTGCTCTCTGCACAAAGTCCCCCAGCTCCCACAGCTGCCGGCTGCCTCAGTAAGCTCACTAAAGACCAGTTTGGGTAGTAGATCAGGATGGGATCCCCAGCCTGAATAAAACAGAGGGCAAATTCATTCGCTGTGAGGTCGGACTCAACAGCCCAGGGAAAGGAAGCAGAAACAAAGGTTAACGAGATAATTCTGATGAGCACTGTTGACTTCATCATAGGAGGGTACTACAGAGTTACAGGGCCAACTGTACTCTGTCGGGAAAGCCAGACTATCTCCGCCCCTCCCCCCAGGCTCACCCTATAGAATAGTACTGGTGGCTGGGTTTCCGGTGTCCCAGGGAAGGACTGGCCTCCAAACTCTGCAGCCAGGGCCTGGAAGTTGGTTGCATTGACTGTTTGGAGCTTCTGGAAATAGTTTGATTTTGCTAAAATTTTGTTTTTAAAAGAACAGAGAGTTAGATGAAAAGCATTTCTTTTTAAGTATTTTTAAGAAACAACCTTGGAAGCAACAACAAGCACACATTATCACACGCCAATTATCACACACGCCAATTATCACACGCAAATGAACATCGGAGTTTAAGAAAAAACTCTAAGATGGTTCAGCTGGTCAAGGCAATTGCCACCAAGACTGACAACAACCTGAACTTATCCCTAGGACCTATATACTGCAAGAAGAGGAGGGCTAATTCTCACAAGCTGTCTTTCCATCTCCACAAGCGTGCCTGAGCATGTATTCACACCACATGCACGTGTGTGCCGCCCATCTCCCAACCCCGGGAAATAGGCGTAATTTTTACAGAACAAAGTACTGCTTGGGCACGGGTGTGCTGACGCCTGGTGTGCACCCCACCTTTCCTGCTCTGCATCTCCAGGAGCCGAGGGTTCCGGCTCTGTAGCTTCCTCCAGAGAGTGCACAGAAAGGCTCTTTACCTCCTATCAAATCCTGCCACCTTCGTATGCAAAAGTTAAAGTGAACTGGAGAGAGAGGATGAGCTCAGAGAGTCAATAGCTACGGACTCTTTTCATAGCTTTTCTCAGGAAGAGAGAACTACAGCCAGTTGTGAGCTGCCATGTGGGTGCTGGGAATTGAACCTGGGTCCTCTGGAAGAACAGAGAGTGCTCTTAAGTGCTGAGCCATCTCTCTAGCCCCACAGTTTGTCCTTTGAAGGCGTTGACAATTTATCTGGAGGAAATCATAATATTCACATAAACTGACAACTATACAAGGAGCTCTACAAATTCCAAAGGAACGACTTAGGACAAGGAGTGTCTTAGAACTTCCGAGGATGAGCTCACTAGGGCAGATGACAGAAGATTCTTAGGAGGGCTAAGATGTTCGCAATGCAAGGAGAAAGAGGGCCACTTGTGTCAAGGGGAAAAGCAGATAAAAGTTAGGAAAGGTTTAAGGTGTAGCTTGAGGACAAAGGACATGAATTTGTCCAAAACAAAAGGGCAGAATAAAATCATTAGAGAAAAGCTTTCAGACAAAGAAAAAGAAGGAAACAAAGAAAGAAATCAATACAGATTGCCAGGCTAAAGGTGCTGAGCAGTAGTTTAAAGGTGGTGGAGTCTCATTGGAGGTTTCTGAAATTACTAATGTCCTTATTAACTAAAGGTAAGAGGGTGGTGGTAAGAGGGGTGAGCGCCAGGGAATCTAAAAGAAATAAGAGAGCAGGGAATCCCAGAGACAAAGTCACATCACAAGAAACATTAAATGATAAGAGCCGTCAAACTTGTTTCTACTCACAGTTGTTCACACGGACACAAAACTGTGTCACTCCACTGGAGTCCGTGAAAACTCTGGAAGGGAATGGGGAGTTGCTCCTGAACATAAGAGAGTTGTCCACACATACCCAACTTGAAGATCTGTGAGGAAAGGTGAAGATACTGAGGAGAGAGGCATGGAGTACGGCTAGGGAAGGGGCATTACCCCACCACTGTCTGATGCCAATAAGGGGGGGGGGGTCTGTGGGCAGAGGTGCAACACTCTGGTTTTGGTTTTTCTGGATGGCTCGGCACTCCCAGGTAAGCCCAAGGGAACATCCTACCGGGGGACGGGGGTAGGAAACTCACTCTTACTTCTCCACTGGAGGAGCACCACAGCTCACCTTACACTACCAGGAAGACAGAAGGAAAAG
The DNA here is from genome assembly GCA_902729485.2 of Mus minutoides. NCBI lineage: Eukaryota > Metazoa > Chordata > Mammalia > Rodentia > Muridae > Mus > Mus minutoides. The sequence goes on along the minus strand of LR749592.1, from coordinate 739,686 downwards.
ACTGTTCTGGGATGGAGAAGATCGCAGTCCTTGTCACAGCAGCAGTTTAAATCGCAGGTACCAGGAGTCAAGTCACAGACACAGATCGGTAAAGCTGTAAGTGCAAGAAGTAAAGCGAGATGAAGCTCCCCAAAGTTTTCCCGCGCGGACAGCCCCATTGCCAGCTATGTGACAGGGCAATTTTGTCTACACAATTTTAGATCTGAGAAGTCAGTATCCCGTATCCCGCCGCATCACCTGGAAAGGGATGGGTGGTCGCGTTCTCGGGCATCGATAGAGTCCAGGGAGTCGGACTCTGAGACGAATCCGGAGGAGCTGAGGTTGGCACTTCGGGAGTCACTGGCTCCAGGCCCCAGGAGGTGGGCAGAGCTCGGGCTGTGGAGGAGGGCTGCAGCCGGGCGGCGTCAGAAGGCATCAGGACCACCAGCAGCAGCAGCAGGTGCAGCTGCAGGGTGCACATAAGGCAGCCTGGTCGCAGAGCGGTGCGACAAGAGCCTGGGTTTCCAGATAAGTCCCAGGAGCCCTGGGAAGAGAGTCGCGGATGTCGTCATCAGCTTCCATCCGCGCATTGGCTCAGGCGGGAGCCCGGTGCTCTTCAGCCAATGGAAGGCCGTGTTGTTACGACCCTGCGCGTCCTTCCTGCGGCGCTCTCCTCCTTAGCGGCGCGCGTGGCTCCCGTTACCTGGCAACAGCTGGGCGCCTCAGGGGCGAAGGCGCCTTTGCCGGATCCCGCCGCTAGATGGCAGCTGGCAGAGGGTTGGCGCGCTTTACAGACCTGGAGGAATTGAATGAGGTCGTCACTAAGGGGAAGACCCAGAGGCAAGAACTGAAATCTTACCAAGGTAAGAGGCCCTTTCTGTGGAAACACCATGAACTCAAGGAGAAAAACACATAGAAAGTCACATCCCTTACGCGTGCCGGAAAACTGAGTACCTGATCACGAAGTTTAGGCCAATCTGGGCTACTGAGTGAGACTCTGATCCCTAAAACAAAGACAAATGAACAAAGTCCCAATGATAGGGGCGTGAGAGATGGCTCAGCTTCTAAGGATATTTGTTTTTTTTTTTTTTTCAAAGAACTGGGATTCGCTTCCCAGAACTCATAAGGTGTCTTACAATCATCCACAACTTCAGTTCCAGGGGATCCATTGCCTGTGTCATCTTCTGGCCTCAGTAGGCGACACCAGACACCCACAGGTGCACAGACACACGCAGGCAAAACACTTCTATGCATAAAATCTAAAATAAAAATTTAAAAAGTCTCCACTTTAATTACTTTTTTTTAAAAGCACAATTAAACAATGCTTATTTCAACTCCATGAGTTTCTTTATTCCCCGCCCCCTCTCTCTGAGTCAGTTTCATGTAGCCCAGGCTGACCCTCAAACTCAAGATGTGGTCAAGGATGACTGAATTTCTGAGCCTCCTGGGTCTGGAATTTCAATCATATTGGCCACCATAATGTCCTGGAGGTCAAACACACGGCCTTAGCTTCATGCACGCCTCACAAACACTTTTATCAACTTGAATTTTATTTTATTTTTAAAAAGCTTTAGTTAGTCCATTATATCAATAAAGGTGATCTGTATATTTGTTGCTGTAAAGGGTAGTAAGGGAAGAGGTTCAGGACAAGAAAACAGGATGGGGAAGAGTATGAGGACTTAGAGAAAGTTACAATTTAGAAACATTTTCTGAGGAGAAAGTAAAGATACAGAGATGGAACTAGCCAAGAAGCAAGCTGATTGCTCTTTTACAGTTTTACCATTAGGTCTCTAACACTCTCTAGAATGTGCTAGATCTCAGGAGTGGCATGGCCCTTCTGCGTGGGTAACAGCACACACATTCTGTATTTCCACTAATCTGAGACACAGGCAGGCATGGCTATGGCACACATGATAGACATGCACTGCCTGAGCTGTTAAATATTTAATTTTGGGGCTGGTGAGATGCCTCAGCGGGTAAGAGCACCCGACTGCTCTTCCGAAGGTGATGAGTTCAAATCCCAGCATCCACATGGTGGCTCACAACCATCCGTAACGAGATCTGGCGCCCTCTTCTGGAGTGTCTGAAGACAGCAACAGTGTACTTACATATAATAAGTAAAATAAATCTTTAAAAAAAATATTTAATTTTACAATTGTGATTCAAGGTTAAATAACCACAGGTGACACTAATAGCTATTGCAATGAGCAGTTGGATTGTGTATGATCAAAATCCAGCCAGTTATCTCCCTGTGCTCACAATTCCAACATTTGGGTTATTTTAATTATTTGGGGAAATAAAGTAACATCTACCAGGAGTTACCTAATCCACTCCAGTCCACTCCTTAAAACTGATTTCAGATGTCTCTCTTTCCAGTGAATCTCCTGGGCTGATGGCTCTCTTTTCCAATGAATTTTTTGGGCAGATAAGATTTGGGGCACTTGAAATTGCTCGTGTTTTCCAAGAGGATCTTAATTTTATTTTAAAGATTTATTTATTTTATATATGTGAGTACACTGTCTCTCTTCAGACACACCAGAAGAGGGCATCAGATTCCATTACAGATCTGGGAATTGAACTCAAGACCTCTGGAAGAGTAGTCAGTGCTCTTATCCGCTGAGCCATCTCTCCAGCCCAGGATCTTAATTTTTAAAATGCTTTGGAATTTTTAGCTTAAATATTATCTCTATGTTCTAAATACTCTCATTTTTATGTGATTGGGTGGTTAATTATGTGTGTCTCATGTGTGGGGGGTGCCAGTGAAGGACAGAAGAGGGGGTAAGATTGCTCTGGAGCTGGGGTTACAGCTGGGTGTGAGCCTCCTGCTGTGGATGATGGGATCCGAGTGCAGGTCTCGGAGGAGCGGAGCACACTCTTGCACACTGAGCCACCTCTCCAGCCCACATTCCATAGATCTTCAAAGGCCAAATTTATATTACTCAAATTATATGTATTTACTAGAATATAGTTTGTGTAAGGTAAACAGTTTTTTCTTTCTTTTTTATTAGACATTTTCTTTATTTACATTTCAAATGTTATCCCCTTTCCTAGTTTCTCCTCCCCACTCCCAGTAAGCAGTTTTATCTGTCTTTATTTGATATATACCCTCGTTTAAGTCATGCTAGCTTTGTTCATACATGAACATTTAAAATATACACTGGAGACTGGTTTGTTGAACTCCTTTAATTTAGTTCTTGGGAGATTACCTTATTTTAGCTTGTGATTATCTTTATAAGCTTTGTTTTATATCTGATCATAAAATCTTTTAGATCTCAAAGTTTAGAGTTTGAATTTCCATTCTGGAATTATTCCCAGATGATTGTTGGTAACCTTGGACTGGTTGAAATAATCTCAGGGTTGCCCGGTAAGGACATACTGTTCAGCAACATCTAACATCTCAGAGTTGCCCGGTAAGGACATACTGTTCAGCAACATCCAAATTATTTTTCCTTCAAGCTTCAACATTTAAGGGCTGGGGTCAGCTCAGGGGTAGAATGCTTGCCCGCCCTGCATGCTCTAGGCTCCATAATCTGTCCCAGTACTGGAAGTGGGGCACGAGTTTACATCTCCATCTGACTTTTCTGTAATTTGTGGAGATCTGAAGAAGAGGAAAGAAGGACTTTAGGATGTGTTCCCAGTCTTGCATCTTGATCCAGTCTGCTATGTTTCCAACCACATGCTGAATGCTTTTCTTCTGAAACACAAACAGCCACTGGAATCATATGATCCAGTTCGGAAATCTCTACTTCTAAGGTGATGTCATATGAATGCACCGGAAGACTTGGCTCCACCTTAAAACTGGCATCTGCATGGCACATGGGAACAATTTTTCTCCTCCTTAAATTCTCTTTCAGATTTTATTATTAGATCCCTGAAGAACTGAGATTTTTATGCTGCAGGTTCCAGCAAGCAGAAAGTAGGGAGAAGTTAGACAAATTTTTGTTCAGCTGTCGCATTGGGGATGAACTCCAGTCTCAGTCACTCCCTCACTGGATTGTCAAAGCAAACATCACAGGAAAGCCTGCTGGGTGTTCAGACTCATGTGCAAACATGAACACACCTTGCCATTGAAAAACACCATAAGAGAATTTCATGAAGACACAGAAAGCAGATGATGGATCAGCCTGATTCCATCTTAGGATATAAAGCCATTTTGTTATAAGGTCTGAATAAGTTGTTTCTATTTGCTGCAGAATTCAAGTTTGGCGTACTCATACCTAACCGTGATAAGATAACGAAGAACCTTGAGCTGTTCTGCCAAGTTCTGTCAAGTACTCCAATCTGCTATCTGCTTCTGTAAAATTGGCTTGCGAAATCCTTATGTTACATCTTTTCCCTATAAAAGGAGGCATGAAAAGCCAACCAGGACTGGATCTCAAATCCTGCTTTAGAGAGTTACTCCTGAGCACAGAAATAAAAGCTTGCTTCTTTGGTTTTCCTTTGGATGGTAGTTTTCATTCTTGGCTGGAGGGATTAGCACAGATAGCTGTGAGTCCCCCACCTGGTGTAGCTTTGCCATGATAGAGCCTCTCAGGAGGAGAGCAGTCTCATTGCCTTCCTTTTGTGGAAAACATTTTTGATCTCCAGCTACAGTTTTGGCTTCACAAGAAACCTTACCAACATGTCAGATCCTCAAGCCATGAAATCTCTTGTATTCGTTGGGAATTTCCACACTCTGATGGTCAAGAAGTCTGATTTAGAGGCAATCTTTTCAAAGGCAAAAATCTGGGATGTTCTGTACACAGGAGCTTTGCTTTTGTCAAGTGTGTTAATGAGAGAGATGCTGTAGCTGGAAAGGATGACAGAATGATTGCTGGCCAGGTTTTAGCTATTAATCTGACTGCAGAGCCAAAAGTAAGTTGAAGGAAACAGGTGTGAAATGCTCTGCAGCTTGACTTGGGCTGTGACCGCCAATGGAATAATTATGACAGGATGTGCAATTACCCAGCATGCATCCCTTCTTCTATTGCTTGTGCTGTGGTGCCTTCTAAATGTAGTATATGTTGGGAAACTGCTCACAAAGTGGCAAAAGTGGATTCAATTTGAAGATTGGACACCTGCGATCTCAGAGAGTTGAAAGATGATCTTCAGGCCATTAAGAAGGAGCTGACCCAGATAAAACACAAAGTGGATTCTCATCTGGAAAACCTGGAGAAAACTGAAGAGGAAAAAAAGCAACCTGGCAGACTTAGCCTTCTCATTCACGGGAGAGATGGAGAGTGAAAGGTCTGGAGAAGAGCAGAGCAGTGTCTCTGCGCCAAAACGTAAAACTGATGAGAAGATGGAGTCTAAGGCAGATGCATATGAGTGCTGAGCAGGTGGCCTGCTGGATGATGAAGGCGGTGGTGTGTTTGTGTGTGCGTGCATGTGCGCCTGGATGTGCACAAGCATGTGTGTGTTCAGCTGGCGCTGACCAAGGATGATGAAAGAGAGACTGAGGAAGGAGAAGATGACTCTTAAGCACATCGTGGAATTTAGAAAAAATTTCCCATTATTCCTTTACCTAAGTGCTTGTGTGAGAGTGAATTAAAAACAGATCCTCTTTGCTGGTATCTTCTGCACATTTTCACTGTCCTCCCTCTCTCTGACCTCCCTCTCTCTGTCCTCCCTCTCTCTGTCCTCCCTCTCTCTGTCCTCCCTCTCACTGTCCTTCCTCTCTCTGTCCTTCCTCTCTCTATCCTCCCTCTCTCTGTCCTCCCTCTCTCTGCCCTCCCTCTCACTGTCCTCCCTCTCTGTCCACCCTCTCTGTCCTCCCTCTCACTGTCCTCCCTCTCACTGTCCTCCCCCTCTGTCCTCCCTTCTCTGTCCTCCCTCTCTCTGCCCTCCCTCTCACAGTCCTCCCCCTCTGTCCTCCCTTCTCTGTCCTCCCTCTCTCTGTCCTCCCTCTCACTGTCCTCCCTCTCTGTCCTCCCTCTCTCTGTTCTCCCTCTCTGTCCTCCCTCTCACTGTCCTCCCTCTCACTGTCCTCCCCCTCTTTCCTCCCTCTCTCTGTCCTCCCTCTATCCTCCCTCTCACTCCCCTCCCCGTGTTCATTAATTTACAATTGCCATGCATCTGTCTCCACTCTCCCTTCCTTTGATGCTCCTTAGTAGTTTTGCTTAGACTTACCCTGTTACATTTTGTTTTAATTTTGGTTTTATTGGCTTAACAATAAAAATGATATTAAAAAAGAAAGATAACCATGAAAAGGTGCTGTCAATGATCATAGGCTTTAAATTATATATGTATATATGTGAAATAAGTATTTTTACCTAAACTATATGAAGAACTCAGGAGAATTGGCCAAGATTTAACTAAGGTCTTTATGAAAGAATATATCTACTATAATTTGGATCTGAAGTGTCTCAGAGGATGGGCCTATGGTGCTGTTGTGAGATTATAGAACCTTCTAGAAGTGGGCCATGGTAGGAGGAGGTTTCCTGGCTTCCACAAGGTGAGGTGAGTACCTTTCTTTTGCCATGCACTCCATCTGATTTCTGTCTCACACAGGTCCTAAGGCTCTGGGGCCAATTGAGCATGGGGGGAATAAAACGTCCAAAACGGTGAGCCAGAATAACACTTCCTTCCTGAAAGCTGTTGTGTCAGGTTCTTTATCACAATGGTGGAACGTGTCTACCACAGTATCCAAATGACTAATAAGCAGAGGAGAAACAATGTTGGTATTAATCAGGAAAATCAGAATCAAGACAATAATAAAATACCCCATACCCCACAGTAGAGCAAAAGATAGAAAAACCAGCTAATACAAAGTTTCAATGAGAATGTGGAATTACTAGATTTCCTCCTTTTCCCTAATCCCCACACCCTGTTTTTGAGCAAAGTCTTGTTTTTTAGCCCAGATTAGCCTTGAACTCATGATAATCCTGCTGTGTCAGCCTCCTGTGTTAGCCTATGAGAGCTGACATTGTGGCTTTACACTTGTTACTGACTGTAGGGTAAATTGTTGATGTCTTCTACTATTTGGCTGAACATATTCAGCTCCTATGACAAAATACATTCTTTCATATATGTACTGAAATATATATGTATTTGCCAAAAGACTGTGAGAATACTTATCGTATAGCACTGTTTATACTGCACCAATGATCTCATTAACAGCAAAATGTATACGTCATAATATAGTTTAGTCAGATCCCTTCTTCAGTTAAAGAAAATTCAACACAAGGCAAAACTGTCCTGCTGCTAGAGGCCAGGATGATGGGTTCGTTTGAGGAGAGTTGTCAGCGGGGCAGGCTTAGTGCTGTGTTCTGACCTGGTCATCAATTTCCTCAGTTTACTGTATAAATGTGTGTTTTCAGTAATTCTGTGCAGTTTTTCTGTCTTTTGGGGGAGGGTTGTTTGTTTTGGGGATTGGGGGATTTTGAGTCAGGGTTTCTCTGTGTAGCCCTGGCTTTCCTGGAAATCTCTCTGTAGCGCAGGCTGGAAGCCCTGGAGCTCACCTGGTAGAACAGACTGGGAGTGAACTCAGAAATCCACCTGCCTCCGCCCCCGCCCCCACCCCCTGCCTGCTGCCTCCACCTCCACAGAAAAGGCAGAGCTCCGGTCTCCTCAAAGGTCCCTCCTATTGTTCTTCCCTAACCATATCCGCTGTCTTCCCGCTCCTTCCCATGATGCAGTTTTAACTGCCATACATTTTATAATCGGCATGATTTAATCAATCATCTAGGTTATTTACAAATGGCTCACAGCAGGATGGGGTGGTACCTTTAATTCCAGCACTGTGGAGTCAGAGGCAGGATGATCTCTGTGAGTTCCAGGCCAGCCTGGTCTACATAGCAAGCTCCAGGACAGCTGGGACTACATAGGGAGAACCTGTCTCAAATACAAAATAATAATAATAATAATAATAATAATAATAATAATGAGGCAGCTGCTCACAAGCGTTTACTAAGTCAATGCATGGTGTTTATATGTCACGTGAAGATAAAAGTTGAGTGGCACTATAGTGGAATTCAGCCTGCCTGCTTCCCTCCCTTGCTTGCCTCCCTTTCTTTTGAGCAGCTCTCATTAAATACCCCAGGATGGCCTTGAACTTCAGTCCTCCTGCTTCAGCCTCTTGCACTCCAGGAATGCAAGTGTGCGCCTCCATATACAGCTTCAGCTCCTTCCAAAAGTCACTTAAGAACTTTAGAAATCGCTGGGCAGTGGTGGCGCACACCTTTAATCCCAGCACTTGGGAGGCAGAGGCAGAGGCAGGTGGATTTCTGAGTTCGAGGCCAGCCTATTCTACAGAGCAAGTTCCAGGACAGCCGGGGCTACACAGAGAAACCCTGTCTTGAAAAACCAAAATAAATAAATAACTTCCTTCAGAAATCATAACCATATTTATTTTCAACATATCCATTCAAGGATTACTAGAAAAAATTGAATGGTAATGTATTTTAAGTAGAAAATCTTACATTTTGATTTTATATTATTAAGTCACCAGTCCAGGTTTTTGTTTGACAGCATTTACAAAAGATACCAGATATTTCAATAACTAAAAGAAAATAACTGTGATTGGAGAGATGGCTCAGTGGTTAAGAGCACATACTGCCATTGCAGAGAACCTGAGTCCAGTGTTTAACATTAGGCAACTCAGCTCACAAACTCCACAGGGTCTAATGCCCTCTTCTGGCCTCTGTGGGCACCTACCCACACATGAAACACATACATACATGCACATGCATGTACATATAAAATAAAGATAAATCTTTAAAAAATTCTAAAGACCAAATTTTATGATTACTTTAGATTTATTTAAACTACTTATATATACTCTTTATAAAGATTTATTTAAGCATATTTAAACTAGAAACTTAAAGAGTTTCTGGAGTAACTCAAGGTATACTTATATTGAGAATGTGAAGCACTTAGGGGCAGTCAATGTTATTGTAGTTCCCATACATTGCAGCCTTTTTGCCTAGGGCCCCCATCAGTCTCTAAGAAGGCCAGGAAGAAACTGTAGAAAATCCTTTCTCCTCCCTCCCCGCAGTGATAGCAGAGGAAGTATGTAGTGGTCGCTGTAAAATCCTTTCAAATATCTCCATTACAGAGCATAAAATTTAATGTACAAAGCATACTTGTGGGGAAAAATATTACTTGGCTTGAAGGCACCGGTGAAATACCATTGTCGGGGTGGAAGGCTTAACATAATTCTAGCCAGATGAAGGCCTCTCTGTTCTCACCTGAGCTAAATTCCAGAAGCTTTACTCAATCAGGGGAAAGTCTTCAGGGTCACACTGATAAAGGAGCTATGGGAGCTAGATACCTAGGAGATAGATACCAAATGTAGCCAGGGGAGGAGGATGAGGCCAGTGTGGGAGATGTTAGGGCCACTCTGAATCTACTGTCTCTCTATACAGCATCTCTATATGTCTATTCAAATAGTCACAGATATTTTGGCTTTAGGGGGAAAAAATTCAAAGTTTCATGTAGATAAAAATTTAGTATGCCTATATTTTATTTTCATTGTATAATAATGACGTTATCCCAGAGATGAAACATAGGTTATTTTTTAGTTTAAATGTGAGTGAGTGACAAAAGAGAACGTGGTGCTTGTACACGGGGCAACTCACTGAGCCCTGAAGAATAAGGAGATGCTATTTGCAGGAAAACGGAAGTAATAAGAAATTGTCACATTAAGCAAAATAAGCCAGTTTCTGAGAGCCAAATGTTATGTTTTCTCTGACCTAGATCTAGGAAAAGGGTTGGAAGAAGAGGAAAGGTGGGAAAGAAAGGGGGTTGGGTGGGACAGTTAGGATCACAGTCTGTTATATGCATCTATGTAAACATCACAGGGAACCTGATATTTGTTCAGTTAAAACATGCTAAGAGTTAAGTACAAACAAAACAACAGCCCAATGTGCTTTTTTTTTTTTTTTTTTTTTTTTTTTTTTTTTTTTTTTGGTTTTTCGAGACAGGGTTTCTCTGTATAGCCCTGGCTGTCCTGGAACTCACTTTGTAGACCAGGCTGGCCTCGAACTCAGAAATCCGCCTGCCTCTGCCAAAGGCGTGCGCCACCACCGCCCGGCTCCAATGTGCATTTTTAGCTCCACTTTTTTTTTTTCCCTTGTTCCGGTCAACCCCAGTCGCTTAGCTCGATCCCGCTCGCTCCTTACGGCTCCGCTCGCTCCGGCCAGCCCCACTGGCTCCCGGCCGCCCCCGTACGGCCCCGCTTGTTCCAGCCAGCCCTGCTCGCTCCAGTCTGCCTGCTCGCTCCAATTTCCAATCGGCTCCGCTTGCTCCGGCTGGCACCGCTCCGCTCGTTCCGGCCATCCCCGTTTGGCCCCACTCGCTCCGGCCCAGCTAGCTCCAGCCGTCCCCGCTTGCTCCGGCCGTCCCCATTCGGCTCTGCTCGCTCCAGATAGCCTCGCTTGCTCCGGTTGGTCTCTCCGGTCCAAGGATTCATTTCTTATTCTTCATAAGTACTCTGTAGCTGACTTCAGACGCACCAGAGGAGGGCGTCGGATCTTGTTACGGGTGGTTGTAAGCCACCATGTGGTTGCTGGGATTTGAACTCATCACCTTCGGAAGAGCAGTTGGGTGCTCTAACCCGCTGAGCCATCTCACCAGCCCTTAGCTCGACTTTCTTACTCATTCTAAGAATGTGACATTTTGAGTTCCATCTCGTGTTTTAGCAGGGCTTGGGCCTGTGTCACCAAAGAAGGAAGGAAAGAGATGACCAGAATCATTAATTTGAAATTAGATTTTCTGTTTTAGAAATAACACTGATGTAAGTTGTGTTAGGGGAGAGAAAGTTTTACTTTACTCCCTTATTTTAGCCTGTAAAAAAAGAATCACAGTAACATAACTAATTTTGAAACAAAGACAAAATATTTTCTCAACTTATTTTGAGGCTGGTTCATGAAAAGAAGAAGGGAGAGAGATGACAGGAGCCATTTATGTCACTGTAACCCCACCCCCAGCATCTGCAAGCTTAGCTTTTATGTCTATGTCAGTGTTAAAATTATGTCAGTATAAAATTATGTGCATTAGATAATTTAAACCAAAGGTTTATACACTGGCTGGAGAGATGCATCAGCAGTTAAGATCACTTGTTCTTTCAGGGGACCTGAATTTGATTTCCAGTGTCCACATGTTGGCTCACAACCACTTATAACTCAGTTCCAAGGGATCTAACACCCTCTTCTGACCACCACAGACACAAGACAAGCATATGGTGTGCAGACATACATGCAGAAAGAATACTCATATGCATTACAATAAATAAATAAATCTCGAAGTTTAAAAAAAATGTTTATTCAGGGATTCTTTTGTTGTAGTAGTTGTGGTTTTGGAGAGAGGGTTTCTCTGTGTAGCCCTGGTGGTCCTGGAACTCATTCTGTAGACCAGGCTGGCCTTGAACTCAGAGATCCACATGCCTCTGCCTCCTGAGTGCTGGGATCAAGGTATGTACCCCAACATTAGCCTAAATGATTCCTTTTATGCCCTCTGATTTCTCCCTGAACTTTACAGTAATCTTTGTGTGTCTGTGTGTGTGTGTGCGCGCTCGTGCGCACATTATGCAAAGGTCCTTTTAGGTAAGTGAGTCATATCCCTTTTCTGGTTCTCTTTTGAGCTCTGTTGATGTTTTGCTTTAGGTTTTACTTTTATTTATCTGTACATATGGGTGCCTATGAGAGTATATGCTATGTGTGTGTGTGTATCTAAGGAGACCAGGAGCTGGAGTCACAGGCAGTTGAAGTCACCTGGTGTGAGTGCTGAGAACCCCACTCAGTGCCCCTCAAGAGCAGGGCACACGCTCACGTCACCTTGCCAGTCCCTCTCTTCAGTTTTGTAAATCTTTACTTCTGTATTTTGTGTCTCCACTAAGTATTGAGTGTCATAATTGTTACATTTTCCAAATGTATTTTAGCATTATGTTCTTTACTTGTTAGTATCTATTAATATTCCTAGTCACAAAATCTATTTTGTCTTACTTCAAATAGACATTCCACCCTCTATATGGCTCTCATTTACATATTTGTGCAATTTAACCTATAATCTGATTTTTTTGACAATACATAGTTGGATATCCTTTCCATTCAGTCTGCATTAATAAGCTTTGTATTGTTAAAAAATGAAAAATACAAAAACACAAACCCACCCAAAATAATAGAAGGGCTTCTGGGCACAAAGCTGTGGGGGCCTCAGTGAGTTGGTTGGCTGTTACCTTTGGCCCTATTGTGAGGCATACATGATGGTGGGAACTCATGGTAGAGGCAACTTGTTTCTGTTTTTGTATATGTGTGTGTTTGTGGGTGTGTGCGCACAAGTGCAGGTGCCCTTTGAAGGCCAGAAGGCAGGAAGAATAACTGGAGTTACAGACAGACAGTGGTGAGTGACCAGATGCGGGTGCTGGGAACTAAACTCAAGTCCTCTGCCAGAGCAGTGGGCTTAACCGCTAAGCCATCCCTCCTATTCCCTGGGAATAAGGTTAAAGTTTATTAGTGTTTGGTAGCTGCTCTAGAGTTTATAAGATACATATTTAATTGATATAAACAGGTGGATGCTGATCTGCTGGTAATAGAATATAACCCATTTTCTCCACTACTGCTCTATTTTCTCCTCTTGCTTTGGTGTTTGCAGAGGTGGTCCTCAGGGTCCCTAATTGTTTCTATATGCCCTTGCTATGTGTGCTACATTGCAGGTCTATCCATCTTCTGACACTAAACTAGTCCTGAAGCTAGTAGCTTAGTCAGTTGAGTTGGTTCAAGACTATCACTGGGAGGCTTCCCAAGGAGAAAGGAGGAAGTTGGCTCTGCTGTTTGCTCAAAATATGTGTGCCCTTTGCCTTTGGCTCCTTTTCAAGAAAGCAATCCATAGTGTGTGTGTGTGTGTGTGTGTGTGTGTGTGTGTGTGTGTGTGTGTGTGTTATATTAATCCTGTGGACTTAGAGGGAAATTAAGCCCTCACACACAAGCTGGGTCTTGCTGTGAATGATCATAATGTCTGTATCGTCCAACTCTTCTGCATTGTTTCTCTCCAAACAATGTAATTATTTACAGGATAATCTTTGTTTTTATTTTTGTTTTTGTCTTACTGTGGTTCACTGATGCTTGATGAGTGAAATTTTTCACTTATTTATTTATTTATTTTAGATTTTTAAGTTTTTTTTTTTTTAATCAAATCTCTTTTTCTAGCAGCTTGCCTGTGGCCTCTGTCTTGGTGGTATCTCCCTGCTGGTCTCTTTCTCATTCTGGAGTAACTTACAAGTTACCCCATGCTTCCTATACTTTAATGAGGGATGTGTATTCATCCATGCAACGTTTGAAATTTAGTTGCCAATGTAGAGAATGATGTTGGGTCTGTCTTAAGAAGGATTAATTTCTTTCTTACAAAACTAGCTCTGTGCTTGGGAGTGGAATAGTTTTTATATCAGCATATTGTTATAAAATGCCCCGAACCTCTTTGACCCCCTCTTCTCTTTCACATGGCAGGGTTGCCACCCTCACATGCACCCCTACTCTGTGGAAAATGATGTAGCCTGAAGCATCAGCTGTTGTGGCTTCCTACAGACTCTTGAGTTTCTCTGCTTCAAGAGCCATGAGCAACATGTTCTTTCTTTATAAATCGTCCAGTCTCATGTAGTCTGTTATAGCAACAGAAAACAAAGACATCAGCCAGTTTTTTATGTAGAAAAAAAAAATTCCCCGAGCCCATATGGCTTTCATTCTCTGTCTCTAAACCTGCCTGAGTTACGGCTGGTTTTCAGCCCTCGGCTGTGGCTTCCCCCTTTAAGGCTCCCTTTCAATCTCTAGCAGAGACCCAATGCAGAGCAGCCAGTAACTGTGTGGATGGTTCATCTCTAGACCCCACTGGGACCACAGAGCTGCAGGTCCTACTCTTTTAGGCCCAGCGAGTGTGCTACTTTGCCTGACAAGCCTGGCTTCCGCCTCCCACTTTGGGTGAGTCAGTCTTCTCTGGGTGGAAAGCTGCTGGTTTCCATAGCCTGCACTGGCAGGGCTTCTTTTTTGCCAAGATTGTGTGTTGGAGGAGGTGGGAGAGGAAATAAAAAATATCCAGGAAAACAGGTCACAATTCCCATTGTCTTTACCAAAAAATTTGGCAGATACTCAGAAACAAATACCCTCCAACGTACCTTCTTTTGTCTGATTTTTTAGGGTCCGGAAATATATCTAATAGTTGGAACCTTTGTTCTCTCTGTAATTTTCTTTAAATATGCCCTCTACATACATTTAGGGCATGACAGAAAAAAAAAAAGTGTTGTTTTTTTTCTTCATTCTTCAAACAGAATTTAAGAAGCCCAAGAGGAAACATAAAAGCCCCCGTTCTCCCTTGAATTTTTGGCTCTGGATGCTTCTTCCCAAACCCTCAAGTTCCTTTTGTCTGTTTAGCAGGACCCAATAGCTCTGCTTTCAGATCAGGCGCTGATGACAGAGTCTGCCATTCCTCAGTCGGGTGATGTCTTCCTCCCCCTCGTTTCTCACAGGTTTCCTTCCGTATTTTGAGTCTTGTCTTTGAATAGTGGACTTCTGCTCTGAGAACAAATTGCTGTAATACCACTTTGCTTTGCTTTGCAGTTACACATTATCTTTGTCTTGTTTTTTTTCTTCCTTTTGTTTTTATGTTGTTTGTCTTTTTTTTTTTTTTTTTCTTTTTTTTTTGAGATGAGGTCTGGTTGTGTTGTCCTGGAACTCACTATGGAGATCAGGCTGGCCTTGAACAGAGAGATCTGCCTGTCTCTGCTACCTGAGTGGCAGATTATAGATGTGTGCCACCATATCCAACTTGTCTTTAAAAATTAAAAGCATGGCTCTTGCCGTATCTTGGGGTGGTTTTCTTGAGATTGACCTTACTTAGTATTCATTCAGTTGTTGAGTCTCGGTATTCACAATTAGAGGTGTTGTCTTATGGAAGTATCCTTTAGACATGGATGGTTTTCAATAGATTCCTCACTGTGGGTATCTAATTTATAAGCATCCCTAAGGTTCAGGTCTTGAGCAGTCTTCCCTCTCCCAGGCTAAAATTGGCACCATTCTCTGTAGACACGGTCTGTCCAGGCAATGGCTCACTTGTAGTTCCAATCTACAACTTATGATCTGGGTGCTTCCCATAGCATAGTGCTCCTCCCTTCTTCCTGACTCCTGTGCTTCCTCCTCCTTCTCTTCCTCCTCTTCCTCTTCCTCCTCCTCCTCCTCTTCTTCTCTCTCTCTCTTGATTTTATTTTCACTGAATTTTGTGTATATCTGTTTGTATCTGTGTGATTTTGTCCAAAGGAATGTCGCTGCCCACAGAAACATAAGTGAGTGTTGGGTCCCCTAAAACTGGAATTCCAGGCAGCTGTGAGCTTGGGTGTCAAGAGCCAAACTCAGCTCTTCAGGAGTGTGTGCACTGAAATGCTGTGCTTTTCCAAGCCCCCCAAACTGTGAAGTTTACTAGCAGTGTTTCTGCAGTAAATTACCCTCCAGCACAGGTTCAGAAATCGATAAAGATCCCATTAGTACTATGTGGGGCTACATCTGAGCACTGTAGGCAATTTCTGAGATTTATTTGCTAAGACATGGAGCTCTAACGTTTGGAAATGGGCTCACATGTGCTATTCATAGCGTTCCCTGACCTTCAGATTGTTCATGGTTTGGGTATGTGAAGTTTTTATGTTTATTTGAAGACGAGGAGATTTTTGTTTAATCAAGAGCAGGTCTGTCTTAAACCTGGATAGTCAATAGAGCAGAGGGTTTCAATCATATTTGCACTCAGAAAAACATCTTCTTGGTGACTGAGAGAGGCAGGCAGATCTAGTCTGGAAATGACTCCCAGGTCCTTACTTGTGCTTGGAAGCTGGATAAGAATGCCCCGCAGATAATTTATATGTGTTCATTTTTTAAAAATTCATAGAGTATTTGAATCATTACTCACTTTATTCATGGAAAGGATCCTCACCCATCCATCCATGTGCTGTGAGTTGCCAGTGTCAGAGCTTAGTGGGAGAGTGTGATTACACTAACTCCTAACTCCTGTTTATTGGCAAAGGCGATGCTTATAATCTGCACTATTATAAATATTTATAATTTCTTCAAGTACACGCCTTCTCTTATTTCACTCCACAAGTGTTATTACTGCTAGGTGAAGGTTTCCCTTCTGTTCTTTTCTTCTGGAGGAAAGAAGAGACATGGCTAGTTTATTTGGCAAGGCAAGGGGAAGGAAAGCACTCCACACACACACACACACACACACACACACACACACACACACGGGATGGGGGTGACCTGAGGAAGGGATGGTAGCTCATTCAGTTCTGCATGATGCATTTTTAATATTTTATAAATATTCTTGAGGTGGGTGGCATATTCATGGAAGATGACTTTTTTTTTTGCCTTCAAATAATAGTGGATTGAATCTCCTTTTCAGGTGCCCCCCCCCCCCCCATCCTTGTGAAATGTCCACAATGGAGGCCCAAAACCACAGCACAGATAGTATAGTATTGTAATGAAGCCTGGTGCTTAGAGGGTGCAGACCTTTATTACTGTTCATGCATGGACATTAGGGCAGTTTGCCAGGGCTTTGCTGGCTTAGTGGGAAGAATCCACCTGCAGCTTCAAGGATGATTAACCACAGGGGCATCTGCTCATCAGGAGGCACAGCTGCATTCTCCTTGGTTACCTCATGTCTAACTCCCTGCCGTCTGCTCTCAATATCTGCTGACATAACTTCTCTCATGGAAAATTACAACCAAATGTGAAGTAAAGGCATTTGTCTACAGTTTAAAAAGTGTTAGATATAGTTGGCCATGGTGGCACTTTAATTCTAGCAGAGGCAGGTGGATCTCTGTTAGTTCAAGGCCAGCCTGGTCTATATAGCAAGTTCTAGGTGAGACTCTATCTCAACAAACAAACAAATAAACAAACAAAATACCTTGCAGAAGATCAAAGTTTAAGTCCCACCTCCCACTTCCAGCAGATCAAGAGCACTTATAATTTCAGCTCCAGGGGATCTAATGCCCTCTTCTGGACACCATGGGCATTTGCATTCACATGTGCACAGAAGCACAAAATATATACATAATTAAAAATAAAGTCTTTTAAAAATGTAAGATGTAAACAGGCAATGGTAGTTTCTTACTTAGGGTTTCATTGCTGTGAAGAGACACTATGATGAAGGCAACTCTTATAAGGACAACATTTAGTTGGGGCTGGCTTACAGGTTCAAAGGTTCAGTCCATTATCATCATGGTAGGAGCATGGCAGCATCTAGGCAGGCTTGGCACTGGAGGAGCTGACAGTTCTACATCTTGTTCCAAAGGCAAACAGGAGAAGACTGTCTCCTCAGACAGCTAGGAGGAGGGTCTCAAAACTCACCCCCCACAGTGACACACTTTCTCCAACAAGGCCACATCTACTCCAACAAGGCCACACTTCCTAATAATACCACT
Organism: Mus minutoides; assembly: GCA_902729485.2. Taxonomy (NCBI): domain Eukaryota; kingdom Metazoa; phylum Chordata; class Mammalia; order Rodentia; family Muridae; genus Mus; species Mus minutoides. The sequence goes on along the minus strand of LR749592.1, from coordinate 722,333 downwards.
CTGACCAAGCCAGCTCAGTCAGTCAACAGGTTCTCCAGCGCAGGAGCGAGGATTGAAAAGAAAGAGACAATTAGACAATGCTGCAGCGTGACCCCAGTCAATTCTGAGACTGAAGGCAAAGTTTTATTTTCCAATCCACTTTTAAACCAATTTAATTACATGCAAGTATTTTGGGCAAGCAGTACAATAAGGAACTACAAACAAGGNGAAGCTTAGTTCCACCCTAAAACTAAAATTCCTGCTTTATCTTACTTCTCTATTACAACCTAAAGTTAGCTTTTTGCTGAAACTTACTTCCTTATTATGCCCTGGTGTCAGATATCTGCCTGAGCTTGCTCCCAAGGTCAGATTCCTGTCTCAAAGCCATTTCTATGTCCTTGCCAGTGTCAGACTGCTGCCAAGCGGTACCCCAAAAGGCTTCCCACACCACTCTCTGGGCCAAGCATATTTAAACCACCACATTCCACTTCCTGGCCCCCATAGGCTTATTTAAACACATGGGTCTATGGAGGCCATACCTAGACATAGCATAATCCAAAATACATTTAGTCCAACTTCAAAAGTCCCCATAGTCTATCATAGTCTCAACAATGTTTAAAAGTCCAAAGTTCAAAGTCTCATCTAATCTCTTTACTCTAACCCCCTATAAAGTCAGTCAGAAAAGCAGATCATTGACCTCCAAAATCACAGGATATACATTACCATTCCAAAATGGCATAGTGAGGACAAGTAAGACCAAATACCAGCTGGGGAAACTCCAAACTCCGTGTCCAGCATCAAATGCTCTTCAGATCTCCAACTCCTTTTTTTTTTTTTTTTTTTTTTTTTTTGAGACAGGGTTTTTCTGTGTAGCCCTGGCTGTCCTGGAACTCACTTTGTAGACCAGGCTGGCCTCGAACTCAGAAATCCACCTGCCTCTGCCTCCCGAGTGCTGGGATTAAAGGCGTGCACCACCACGCCCGGCTTCTCCAACTCCTTTATGCTTTGTTGACCGCAACATACTTCTTTCTCTTGGGCTGGTTCTACTCCCTGTTAGCAGCTTTTCTCAGCAAGTGTACCACAGTTCTGGCATCTCTAACATCTTAGGGTATCCAAGGCAACGTCCACTTTATATCTCTTGTTCCAGTGTCTGGGATCCACACATGATCTTCTGGCCCCTCCAAAGGTCTTGAGTCACATTTCCAGCTCTGCCCCTTTGTAGCACTCCAGGGTCAGGTTGACTCCACCTCACTTCTGCTGCTCGTCCTGGAGAGCATGCCATGGTGCTGGCATCTCTAACATGCTGGGGTTTCTCACTGCAACTAGGCTTCACCAATAGCCTCTCATAGGCTCCCTTTATGGTGCCAAGCCTCAACTTTTTTGCATGACCCCTTCAGTCCTGGGCCATCAACTGCAACTGAGGCTGCATCTTTACCAATGACCTTCCCTGGCATCTCACAGTACTGAGCCTCAGCTGCTCCTCGTGATCCCTTCATGCATTTAAAACCTGTACCATGTGACTTTTACATATCACAAGTCCAGCTGTAGCATGAGGTACAACCTTGGCTATCTCTGGGACAAAGCTTCTTTGTAGTCTCAGAAAACATTTCCCAGAAGATTTCACCTCAGTGATGCTGGTCTCTTCTTAATCACCACTAATTTCTTAGCTCCAGCTAACCGACATCATTAATTGTCCCAGTAGTCTCCTACTCTTGATTCTAAAGCCAGAGCCACATGGTTGCAGGAGCTGGAACATGGCCCCCCTTATTCTATTACCATCTTTCTGTTTTTCAACTCCTTCACTCCCTAAACTTGGCTGTCCTGGAACTTGCTTTGTAGCTTGACCTTGAACTCAGAGATCTGCATGGCTCTGTCTCCTGAATGCTGACATTACAGGCTTATGTCAACATGTCTGGACCTACACTTTTCTCTACTTGGAACTGGCTCTGTTCTAGGCTTGCCCTGAACTCAGGGATCAGCCTGTCTCTGTCTCCTGGGATCAAAGATGTATATCACCATGTCTGGGCCTAAGCTTTTCATGGGCACTATTCCTCAAGATGCAGATCCAAAGCCTGTGTCTTCCAGCCTCACAATCTGGATCACAGATGTGCTCTCAGTTTCTAGATTGTAGTTCATTTCAGATTAAAAGTCCAAATGAAAACAATTACCAAGTCCCTTGTTTGGCTGCAAAAGCATAAAGGAGGGTGGGATCTTGCCTCCAGGTCACCACTCCCATAATCTGTTTGTCTCCTTGAACATAGGGTTCAGCTCCATTCTTCTTCCTGGTGCCCTTTTATTCTTTGAACTATATATTTTGTACTTTACCTTTCAAAGCATGCTCCTTTTCATCAAAATGCTCTTCCTACAAGTGGACTTTAGTAACCTCACAACAGAATTTGTACCAGGCTGTTTTTGAGACTTCTTTCGTCAAAGCAACTAAACTAAATTTCTTCTCTTTAGCCTCAGGCAGACCCTTTGGACAATGGCGAAAAGTGGCTATATTCACCAAAGCATCACAAAAACAGTCTCTCAGCCACATACTAACATTCTTCACTAAAATCTCTTGGGCCAGGTCTGTGCAGTTCAAATCATCCTCAGCACCAATGTCTTCTCCATTCCTGCTAGGATGGTACAATAAGCCTCACTTCTTTCCACTGCTTCCCAAATCCACATTCCTCCAAACAAAAACGTGATCCGGCCTATCACAGCAGTGCCCCAATCCCTGATACCAACTTCTATCTTAGTTAGGGTTTTACTGCCATGAACAGACATCATGACCAAGGCAACTCTTATAAGGACAACATTTAATTGAGGCTGGCTTACAGGTTCAGAGGTCCAGTCCATTATCATCAAAGGAGCATGGCAGTGTCCAGGCAGGCATGGAGCAGGAGGAGCTGAGAGTTCTACATCTTGATCTGAAGGCCAACAGAAGACAACTAGGAGGAGGGTCTCAAAGCCCACCCCCACTGTGACAAACCTCCTCCAACAAGGCCACACCTCCTAATAGTGCCACTCCCTGGGCCAACCATATTCAAACCACCACTGGTAGATTTTTGATAGAGGTTCTAAAACTGATGCTAATACTTATGTGGTTATTCCTAGCAGCCAATGATAAAACTAGTGCCAAGCTGAAAACTTTCACATTTAAAATGGCAGTTATATGAACACCAGAGTATTCACCTAGACATTACATGCAAATGTAAATTTCTTAAATCAACCCCCCCCCCCCAATTAAATCTTTATGTTAGTTTGTCATTTGGAGCAATCTACTTTGAGAATGTAATAGTCTTGTAAGGTTTAGTACTGAATTCATTTCTTTTTTTTTTTTTTTTTTGGTTTTTTGGTTTTTTGAGACAGGGTTTCTCTGTGTAGCCCTGGCTGTCCTGGAACTCACTTTGTAGACCAGGCTGGCCTCGAACTCAGAAATCCGCCTGCCTCTGCCTCCCGAGTGCTGGGATTAAAGGCGTGCGCCACCACGCCCGGCTCCTGAATTCATTTCTTATTGCTTGAATTCTTAATCTTTTTTTTCTTTTAAAACATATATTTTAATTGTAGCACTTAAGATTGTGTTCCTACTGGTAGTCTACAGAAAAACATACTGTGGATGCTGAACATTATTTCCAGAAAATGACTTAGCTCCCCCTAGCTGGAGACATTTTAAAGAGTTTTTCTATGTAGCCCATTGCTAGTAACAAGCAAGTTCAAACTCAGTGTCCCTGCCTTACTCTCCCTAAACCATGACATTTTGCTTTTGTTTTGTTTGTTTGTTTGTTTGTTTGGTTGGTTGGTTGGTTTGGTTTTCAGCCGGGGTCTCTTGTGGTCTAAGCTGGCCTGGAACTCACTGGGTAGCTGATGGCTTTGGTGATGACTTCCGGCCTTCAGTGCCCACATGCTAAGATTCTCCACACCTGGCTCGCCTGGAGGTTTTTCTAAAAGTTGTTTAACCAGCAGTGTAACTTACAGACTGAATGAGTCTGGGCTTTGCTGGGCTGTCAGCCTGGAGCTGCAGCCATCTGTTAGCTCCTTAGCAGAGTTCAGGAGGCCAGTGTCTGCTTCCTCAAGATGGTGTGATAATGTGTTGCAGCCTGAAGCAGAGGTAGCAGCTCCACAGCAAAGCCCAGTAGACCTGCTTTACTGAAAAGGGCCTCTGCTTTCCTTCCCGACATTCTAAGTCTTCCTGCACCCCGCCCACTGCGGGAGACTTGAAACAATGGAGCGGCAGGGAGAATGGCACCTTTGCATTCCCTCCTAGGAACTTCTGTATTTTGTAATGACATTAACTTTCCACCTTCCTCTACTTTGTCTTGGATGACAAAGAATGGCAAATGCTTGTTTACCCAAGAGGTGACACGTTTACAAGCCCTCTCCTTTCCCAAAGCTACTTTCTGCAAAAACAAAACAAAACAAAACAAAACCCACAGCTGGGCAGGCCAGCTAAGCAGTGATTCCACACTGGGTGTGAGCTGAGGCTGCTTCAGGCCTAGTGGACCCTAGTTCTCGATTTATAGGAAAGTAATTTTGTAATTTGGTAATTTTGCTAATTCACTGGCTTTGGATGTGGAAGCACAGGTGATGTTGGGCACAGGTGATGTTGGGCACAGGTGATGTTGGGCACAGGTGATGTTGGGCACAGGTGATGTTGGGCACAGGTGATGTTGGGCACAGGTGATGTTGGGCACAGGTGATGTTGGGCACAGGTGATGTTGGGCACAGGTGATGTTGGGCACAGGTGATGTTGGGCACAGGTGATGTTGGGCACAGGTGATGATGTTGGGCTGAGTAGTTCTTGGTCCTCTAGTGGAGCCTCCGCTGTGGCCATTAAAAGAGAAGTGGACCAAGGAAGGATCATGGTTAGCAGTACGTCACTGGACTGTCACTGGGCCCTCACTGTTTAGGCCTATGAGGAAGTGGTTGGAAAAACAAATTGTCCTGCAAGAAATAGAAGGAAACAACTAGAAAAACAACCGATGGCTTTATTTGAAACCTGTCTGGGTAGTCAGTGGCTGAGGTAAACCACCATGTAAAGAAGTTAAAGAAAAAAACAGTGGGTGAATCTATTAGAAGGTTTATGTTGCTGGTTTTCTGACATTCACAATGGAATTCAGGCCTTGTGAGGGACAAGCAGTGCGCGGTCTTGAGTGATAGTCCCTGCGTGGGGTATAAATAGAATATGGATTCTTTTTTATTGAGGAGGGGAGATTAGTGGAAATAAAGTAATTTTCACCAAATTCTCCCTTTGAGAAGGATCTGTGATGGTGAATATTTATCCAGATGTTTTCCTAAATGGAAGAGACAGTGGGACAACACCGTCCTATATGTTTCTTGAATGTATTTCAAATTGGATTTGCTCCTTGTAAAACAGTAAGAGATCACGCATACTGCACCCTGGGTATTCACAGCTGCTGCTGGGGTGGTAGCAGCAGGCCGTTCTTGCAGTCCTTTCCCTATCCCCTTCTTTTGTTTTGCTATGTAGTACAAATTGGTCTCAAACCCTTGACCCTCCTGCCTCAGCTATCTGTGTGCTGGGATTATAGGCGTGTGTCACTAGATTCAGCTCACAGTAGTTCCTTTAGGTCAACAGGACCTGCCCCATTAGAAGAGGAAGAAAACAGACTCACCTGCCAAAGATTCAACAAGTGGACCAAGCCAGAACTAGAATGCAAATATCTATGTAGAGTTTCTCTTTCAGTTTCTTAGACTGCCAAGGGATGCTTCCTAGGTCCTTTCCAGGTTCACTGGTTTTAGCTAACACATAAGCAAGACATCCATGTAGCTGCATAGGGCTGTTTGAGGTTTGAAATGTGGAAATGTGGAAATGTCAGAATGCAGAAGCCCTGGGTGTTCTCTGCTCCCTCCACCATCTCTGTTTCCTAGTTGGCCAGCTAGATGAAAGACATCAAACAGGTGCTGGCCTTGGCCATACATGTCTTTAATCCCTGCACTCAGAGACAGAGGCAGGCAGATCTCTGAGAGTTCAAGGCCAGCTTGGTCTACAAATTGAGTCTAGGACTGCCAGGGCTACACAGAACAACCCTGTCTTGAAACAAACAAACAAACAAATGAACAAACCCCCCAAAAAACAAAAAGAGAAAGTGCATGGAAGGGGTTGCAGTCAAGATGAGGGAGAGAGTGGGTTCAGGCACTCATTCTTCAGCTCCTGAGACATACTGGTGCTACAACTCTAACCAAAGGTACAGTTGACCTTGTGGCTTCCTCCCCCACATAGCCAACCTCACTGCTGCTTGTGCATGGCAGTAACTCCTTTTGAATCTATTTTTCCTCCCAAGGGCTCTTCCCAGCCACAAAATCATGCTGAGACCATGCAGGACACAGGCACTGCAGGGACAATCCAGAAAAGGTCTGCATAGTAATGGTTTAAGTGAATTGGCAGATAAGAGCCTGCACTTCTCTTCCCTAGGCTTGGAATACCAGTAACCTGGTTCTACAAACTCTCCCAGCAGTCCTTGTCACAGCAACCTCAGCTACACTCAGCAGTTTGCTTCTGTATTGGCCTTCCTCCTCAGAGTGTTTGCCCACATGTTTTCTAGTACCTCCTTAAATCGAAGCCTCAGGATTGGCTGCTGAGAAGCCTACCTCAATGCAGAAGCCACAGCTATTGTGAAACAGCTTTTACCTTCATGCTGTTGGATTCTGGAAACCTCTTTCTTCCTCTCCTTGGTTCCTCATGGCCCTGTAGTCATGGCAACACAGTTGCTAACTGGAGAGTGAGTCACTACCCTTGTTACACAGCTTTGGGACATAAAGGGGCAGTGGGATCTTTATGTAGTATGACTGTGCATTCTTTATGTAGTATGACTGTGCATTCTTTTAGTTAGGAAGATGAGGCTAAGTGGACTGAGCTCTTGCTTATCCACAGAGGTGCACTTCAAATACTAAAACTAGGAAGGCACTGTGAGCTAATCCAATGCTTGGAGGTGACATGAGTTAGGGCAGCAATGACTGTAATGCAGTCACAACCGTGATGTCAGAGGAAGCACTAAGGGAGTGCCCCTGGGTTTTCCTCAGGGTGACTGCTGTTAGAGAAGAGCTGCTCTGTAGCCAATTAGGCCTTTTCTATATCCACCCAAGTGCTCCAATACTGACATGGAAGCTTATATTTATTAATGAATGCCTAGGCCTTAGCTAGACTTGTTTCCAACTAGCTCATATCTTATTATCCCATTTGTACTAATCTAAGTTCTGCCATGTGGCCAGTTACCTCTTCTCAGTTTTCTACGTTGGACTTGTCCCTGAGTCTCATGGCCAGAGTCCTCTCTTTCCTGGAGGTTCCACGTTGCTATCCTGCCTCTTGCTATAGGCCACAGGCTTTTTATTTTAACCAGTCAGAAGGTGCTTTAGGCAGGCAAGGAAAGACAGAGACTCATCTTCATACAGTGTACAAAAACATTACTCCAACACTGCTCTGGATGACTGTGTCCTTCTTGGAGACAAAGCGATTACTTTGTCTATAACGCATATTTTGTGTGACAGCTCATTATTCTTAGTACAGCATAGCCCTTCTCCTCCAAGCTGCCTGAGCTGCTTCATTTGTCCTCTGTGGTACTGCTGTGACTAGATTCACATTCAGTGAAACTACTTTAATGAATTAATAAAGATATGGAGGGACTTCTGAGGAGGATACAAACTCCCAAATGAAGTGCCGAGGGTTCCTGGTTAAGGCATCTTAGAGGATATAACAGAAAAATAAACTAGACTTTCCTTGTGGAACTTCAGGTCCAGTAGCAATAGAAAATGGGAGGATTGAAAGAAAGTTGAGTTGAGAAGAAAGGACAGCATAGGCACAAGTCACAGGCTACTCTGAGAAGATGTTGATAGTTATGGGCTGCAAGCATGACCCTGGCTTATTGCTGAAATTGCAAAGTGCCCTAGAACAATAAGGTGTAGAGGGGATGAGGTAGAAGGTCAGAAAAGAAGAGAACTTCTGGGAGAAGGAAACAGACGTTGGTGAGCCCTCGGGTAGTAGGAGTGGTTCCTGATAACCACGTGGTCAAGGCAACTTAGAGAAGAAAAGTATATTAACCTTGTGGTTCTTGTCCTTATGGTTTTTTTTTTTTTAATTTTTTAAAAGATTTATTTATTTTATGTACATGAGTACACTGTAGCTGTATAGATGGTTGTGAGCCTTCATATGGTTGTTAGGAATTGAATTTAGGAACTCTGCTCGCTCCGGCCAACCCCACTCCCTTCGGTTGGCCCCTCTTGCTCAGGCCCAAAGATTTATTTATTATTATAAATAAGTACACTGTAGCTGTCTTCAGATGTGCCAGAAGAGGGCGTCAGATCTCATTACGGTGGTTGTGAGCTACCATGAGGTTGCTGGGATTTGAACTTAGGACCTTCAGAAGAACAGTCAGTGCTCTTACCCACTGAGACATCTTGCCAGCCCTCTTGTCCTTATTTTTTAACTTTACACTTGATATATATATATATACACACACACACACACACACACACACACACATATATCATACACACACATGCACCCATTTTGTATATAAAGCAATCGGTGCCACGGACCCTTTCATACACTCAGATCTGTCTCCCTCGTCCTGATTTGCATCATTTTCCTCTCCATCCTGTCTCCATCCTGCCTCCATCCCCACTCTTTCTGGTCCCTGTCTGTTTTCATTTTGAAACTATTTATTTACTTATGAGACAGAGTCTCATGTAGTCCAGGCTAGCTTTGAGCTTTCTCCATGGCTAAGGTCGGCTTTGAACTCCTGGTCCTTCTGCCTCTACCTCCCACATGTTGGGATTACAGGCATGCACAACCCTCTCTGGATCTTCTTTTTACTTGGTGGTTCCCTTTTGCCTTATATTTTCTCTTTATAAAATTTTGAATGTAGAAAAATTATGAATGACTAAATAATGTCTGTACACATATATTATACACATATATTATCCAGCATGATATTTTTATTGATTATTTGGGAATTCCACATAATGTACCCTGATCGTACTCGCTTCTCAGTTCTCCCAAGTCTACCCCGACCCTTGCGACCTCCTCCCAGAAAAAAAGAAGAAAACACCAAGACCATTTTGTGTTATCCATATAATCACTGGAATATGGTCAAACTCCCAGTAGCCAGTCCCTGAAAGAAAACTGAGCCATGCCCCCAACCCCGCCCCAGAAACCATCAACTGTGAAGTGCTACACTTTAGCAACCCTCTCACAAATCTTAAGAGTTCTCTTCAATGGCTTCCTGTCTAACCTGTTTCTTTTGAGAGGTGTGTGTGTGTGTCACAAAAGCCTTCTGTGTCTTTCATTCTCAACTGCGAGTCTGCAGTCATTGATAGCTTCCTTGCCCTCTATAGCCAGTGGCAGTACAGATTCTGGACTTCCACATGGTTTCTGGTGACATCATGGACCAGGGACCTCAGCATGGTCTCCAGTGTCAATAAGGACAGTCAGTGGTCATGGTTATGGTTCACAACAGCAGCACAGGCCACAGACATCAGCATGGCCCACAGTGGCAGCATGGGCCACAGACATCAATATGACCCTCAGTGACAGCAAAGACCCTCAGTGACAGCAAAGACCATGGGCATCCACATAGCCTTCAGAAATGGTCTCCAAATGCAACATAGACCGTGGCCCCCAACCTGGCTTCTGTCAGCAGTGCAGGTAACAGATAACATGGCCCTTGGTGACAGCATGAACCTCCAGCAGTAGCATAGACCATGGACATCCACAAAGACCTCTGGTGTCAACACAGCCTGGGGTGGCAGCATGGACCATGGAAACTGGCACATCCCCTGGATGTAGCACAGACCATGGATGGCAACATAGCCTCTGGTGCTGGGGACTAGCCTTGGCTGAGGGCAGGGTCTGGAGAAGGGTGGATGTAAGAGCAGTGAAGGGAAGGAAGGATCAGACACGGGACATCATTCACTGAGTGAGAGACAGGACAGAAGGACAGAGAGGAAGCACACACATCTCAATATGTCTTCTCCTACTCTGACAACTTTTGTTTCTTTCAGTCTTTATTTAGACATAAAATCATTTTCTCAGAAATTTTATTCATTGATTACACAGCTTTTCAAAATATATTATCTTCTAAAGTCTTCCTTGATTACATAAGAATATTGAAAGAGAAAAAAAGCTAGCAAACAGCAATTTTATAAGAACTAAAAATTAATATTATGATAAAATCAATTTTCTTTAAACGTAATATCTTCTTCCGTAAGATTGGTGTCCTAAAGCCTTGCAGTTACAGAAGTGCTAGTCAGGATGACTCTGTTTGAAGTTGATTTTGTTTCAGTTTGACATATCATTAATAGATCAAAAGTTATTAATTAGTACCTATTATATTAAACTTGACTTCTATAGAGATTCAAATTTTAACCCTTATCTGAGTCTTCCTTTCCTTCCTCTATGTTTGTATTTGGCATAAGACCACTGTCCTTTTTCTTTGATTCTTAGTATATTGGGCAGCCCCTTTGCTTAAGCAAGGGTGGTCTATCAGTGAAGTTCTATCTGACACATTCTGTCCAGGAGGGCAGGCAGGATGCCTTTCTCTGTGTCTCTGTCTTGAAACCTTGTTTCAATACGATTCCTATCTTTATTATAATTCTGTAAAGAACAGAAGAACATCGGGATACCTAAAACTGCTTTTCTTTGCCTTCAGGAAGGTACCAAGGCTTGTCATAAACTTGCATGATCAAAATCTCTTCCTATTCATTCAAGTTCCTTGTTTCTAAAGTTAAACATTAAAAACCTAGCAATTCAATTATAGCTTGTCAGCTTCTAGAATTTCCCTAAATTTTTCTTCTTTAATAATTCTTCTCAAATCCTCTACCTCATGCTTACTAACAACATTCATTAATCTAGATGTTTATGTAATAAGTGGCAGGGAAAGACTGAATATTTCTGCATAACTGTTTTCCAAGGAGCTTTCATTAATTTCATTCTTGTTTATACTAGCTTTTTGTTATCTCAGTTCTAGCTTCTGGAGAGAGGCCTTTAACAGTAAGAAAACATATGTCTAGCAAAAGATGTGCAGTGAATATCCATCAAGGGCAGTGAAGGGTCAGTCCAGATGGTCCAAGCATCAGAACTTTGTCAAACAGCACCTTCAGGACGCTTGGCATCACCACTCTGGGGGGTAGCATGGACCATGGAGGTCTTTTGAGGCCCAGTCCAGAAAACAAGCCATTTTCCATCTCAGACATCCTGGTGTTGCTCAGAGCTAGGGTGATCGTGGGGCTGGGCAGCCTGATAGAGCTCCATGCAGTACTGCATATCACCCTGCCAGCCCTATGCAGCAATTACATGCCTCCCCCCACACTGCAGCTTTTTTCCCTCAACTGTCACCGCCAGCAAATCTCTGGTTCCACCTCTCACCCCTGCATACACAGCTCTGTTCCTCCTCCATCTCTTCCACCTCTTTATCCTGCATATTCATTCGTGATAGTGGCACCAGAAATGTCGTAGTGTGTCACACAATGTGTGTGTGTGTGTGTGTGTGTGTGTGTGTGTGTGTGTGTGTGTGTGCGTGCAAACAGCAATGAGTCTCTGGTCTGGTCCAATGTTCATAATTTCTGAAGCACCATGAATACTGGACCATCACTGAAACTTGTCTTGGATATTCTGCTGTTGCCCAGGGTCAGAGTGATCTTGCTCTTGTGGCTGGGCATCCAAGGGCAGGATTAAGGTGAGCTTCAGTCCACACTTTCCCCAACCTCAGTGTCCCCTGTCCTTGAAGCTCCCCCAGGTACAACTGCTGTTATAAGCCACCATGTGGTTGCTGGGATTTGAACGCAGGACCTCTGGAAGAGCAGTCAGTGCTCTTAACCACTGAGCCATCTCTCCAGTCCCTGGTTTGTTGTTTTTAAGACAGGGTGGCTCTTAAAGTTCACTGGGTAGGCATGTGTGGCTTCAAGCATGTTCTCCTTCAAACTTCCAGACACACAAAGATCGAAAGGATATCATATTAATTAAAAAGGCTACCTATCACAGACTCGTGTTACACCCATACTGCCTCACATAGCTGCTGTTTCCATATAGGCTCCCAGCAGTGTTGGCCTGCCTAGACTTGGCCATCACTTTGTGAGCAAATAGGCTTCAGGAAGGTAGAACATTCTTGACTTGCGCACACGCAGGGGTCACAAGTGCCCACTTCTTGAGATATGACTGATAGGTGTAAAATTATAAAGCTCAGTTCTCTCATCTCTCTCCAGCACAGTCATTTCGGTAATTCCATGTCTTTGGTGTTTGGAGCTCTAAAAGCATTTCTTGCAATGCGACTTCATATACATATCCTGTGTAATTACCAAAGGTGGCGATTCTACATGAAAGACATCCTCCTCTAGTATACTTGAAGTTGAACTAAGCCACTCTTCACAATAGTAAGATAAAGTAGTGTGCCTGGAGATGTTGAAAATGACTTAAGGAAGGAACTAGAAACAAGGGCATAGCCTCCTTTTGGCTAGTAGTTACTGACTGTGTTATGATGAACAGGTTCTTTGTAGGGTTTGGTATTTAGTGATGATCAACATAGCTCTCATGGGCACATCTAGGAGAGGAGTAAGATGTTAAACAGTGATCTCATATGTACGTCTTTTCAAATTAGGTAAGTGCCACACTAAACAAACTGAGGGTTGCTGCACGGGTGCAAGTGAGAAATGAATTTTAAAATTTGACAACGTTTTTTGAAGATAGTTTCATTATTAAATTTTAATTTTTTCTCAGTGTTTACATGATGTAGGGAACCCTAAATTCATCTTAAAGAATTGTTTTTGCATTTACATTAGTTTTGTTTTGTTTAAGGATTTTATTATTTTTTTTAATCTATTGTTTTTGTGATGTTAGGGATGAAACCCAGGTCTTTGCTCCTGTTAGGGAAGCAATCTGTTCTTTAGACACAACCCGACTAGTCCCAGTTACTTCTCTCCTCTGAGTTTCTTTGTTGTAGTTGTTGTTGGGTTTTTTTGTTTTGTTGGGTTTTTTTGTTTTGTTTTGTTTGTTTTGTTTTTTGAGACAGGGTTTCTCTGTGTAACAGGCATGGCTGTTCTGGAACTCATTTTGTAGACCAAACTAGCCTCCAACTCAGAGATTAGCCTGCTTCTGCCTCCCAAGTGCTGGGATCAAAGGCTTGGGCTACCACACCCAGCATCCCCTCTGAGTTTCTAACTCTCTTCTTCTCTATGTTGGTGTTTCTTCCTCCATCTTATTTTGATAATCTTGTCTTGATGGCACATTTTGACCTATTAGCCGCATGCCCTTTCTAGTCTCCATCCAGTGTGTAGTGTTAGGAGGTGGGTCTTTGGTGAGTATGAGAGGTTGGCACATTGGCAGGAGAAAGGCTGGACTTACAAACCTGCTTTGCTGTGGGATCTAGAGGCTGAGTCTCACCATCTCCATCCCTCAAGACAGAAAACCTACTGGAAGTGACTGGCAAGAGCCGGGGCTTCTGGAGTAAAGCAATAGAGGAAGAAAGAGAAAAAATGAAGGAGACCCTAGGTCAGAGTAGATCCTCGTGCTCAGAAAAGTCCTCTGCACATGGTCAGTGTTCAGAAGCGTCTGTTGAGTAAATGAACACATGCACTAAGCTCACCAGGGCAGGCTGCTCACAGAACCAAGCAAGCACTATTCATGTTAACATACCATCCTAACTAAACTTTCCCCCCTAATCGTTACTTGTGGCAGCCTGGGTTTCCATTTGCTAAGGATTCAGTTAATTTACTAAACACATGAAAATCAAGAAGAATGAAGTTCAAAATGTGGTCTCTTCGCCCCTTCCTAGAATTAAGAACAAAGCACACATTGAAGGAGTTACAGAGATCATGTGTGAAGCTGAATCAAAAGGATGGACCAACCAGTGACTGCGGCTGCCAGGGATCCTTCCCATAATCAGCCACCAAAAATAAACACTATTGCATATGCCAGCAAGATAATGCTGAAAGGGCCCTGATATAGCTGTCTTGTGGGAGGCTATACCAGTGCCTGGCAAACACGGAAGTGGATGCTCACAGTCAGCTATTAGTTGGAACACAGAACTCCCAAGGAAGGAGCTAGAGAAAGTACCCAAGGAGCTGAAGGGGTCTTCAACCCTATAGGTGGAAGAATAACATGAACTAACTAGTTCCCCCAGTGCTCATGTCTCTAGCTTCATATATGGAAGAAGATGGCCTAGTTGGCCATCATTGGGAAGAGAGGCCCCTTGGTCATGCAGACTTTATATGACCCAGTACAGGGGAACGCCAGGGCCATTATGTGGGAGGGGGTGTGTAGGGGAGCAGGGCGGGGATGGGGGAGGGTATGGGGAACTTTCTGGATAACACTTGAAATGTAAATGAAGAAAATATCTAATAAAGAAAAAATAATTTAAAAAAAAAAAGAAAAGAAAAAGAATATATTCTATGTTTTCCCAAGTGGAGTGTCAGGGTGTCAGGTATAAACAAGTATGACAACAGGCAAATACATGACCAACAGACATGAAGAAAGCCAGTGTTAAGCTAAGGCTATAGGGCAGAGTCCCCTGTGTTTCTCTGCCCAGGAGTCATTTTCCAAAGGCTTTGAAACCACGGCTTCTCTCCACTAAAACCAGAAGCATCAGTCAGCTGGGATCTGAGTTGTTGGAAGCCAGAGACAAAACAAGCAAAATTGGACAGACACATGCATAACCCTGTTGGTGAGAGGAAGCAAACCCATTTCTTCTTACCTTAAACTGAGACTTGTCACAGGTAGACAGACCTTGATAACCACGACAACCTCCTGGCTGTCTGAGTGGATAGCCAGAAAAGTAAACTCTGATTTTTATTTAAAGTCAATACGTATTTAAATACTTATTTAAATATAAATTTTATTTATTATCCATAAATTGTGCCTATTACAAATTTCAGAGGGATCACAGTAGCCAATGAAAGTCAGATATTAAGTAAAGGGCTAATGACCTACAGATCTTGTAGGTGCGCTGATGGGAGAGTTGATTTGGCTGATAACACCTGCAGACCATCCGGGAAACTCCTGATAAAAAAGGTCAGCATACCAACCTCCATTGTTATTTTCAACATTGAGACTTCAGGGGAACAAACCTGCAGATGGAATCCTCCAACCCCAAAGTTCTCCTTCTGCCCTGTAACCACCCCTACACCCCTGCATCATGGCATACAGTCTCCACTTTCGTGAAGAGATCGTTGCCCTTCATTGTTCTGATTAAATGACAATCTGCAGCATGTAGTTTTAAAAACACTCTACTGCCTTTGCTGCACTACTATCCCCTCCCAGCTCCCTTTTCTTCCACCTGGCTTAGCTCAGGGATGGGCTGCCACAAGCCCCAACCCAGCCTTTCTCTCTACCTGCCTCTGCTCAGGGGGTTGTCTACACCAGCTCCCACCTGAAACCCTTGAATCTATGGACAAAAGACACACAGACAGCTCTTTTACTTTATAACTTGTACACTAGACACAATTGCTGGGCACAAATATCTCCTGCCTGGAAATGCATGACCTTACCAATTTATTATCTCACTCTATCCTTCCACCCTAAACTTAATGGCTGGTTCCAATTAGCCCCTGTCAAACATCTTTGGCCACTTGATTGCTGCGACCTGCTTCCTCTGAAGCATGGCAGAAGAGCCTCTCTCTGGGCTCCTTTTCCTCCTTGGACCTGGAAGTCCCATCTATACCTTGAGCCTAGCAATTGGACCCTGACCTTCTTTATTGACAAATCAAGAACCAATTGGGGAATGGGATTTTAACCTCTGGAGCTCTATCTACAGGGATCCTCTTTCACTTATTTCCATGTCATCTCCATCAATACTAACCTAACATTAAGTACATATACAAAACGGGGAGCTGTGGGATGTGGGAAGTCTTTAATGAAGAGAAGAATAGTTTGTGTTCCGGTTCTAGAACGTTAAAATACACTTGAGTTTTATGTATGAAAATATTCCTTATGAAACGCTTATGAGAAGCTAATTATAATCTTAGAATTGGATGCAGAGGGCCATGCTGGGAGGTTTGAAAGATTTATGGTTTGAATGAGACCTTGAAGGATGAGTTGGAGTAATCCCACAGGCTAAGTGGAGAATCCACAAGTCTGTAAACAGAGTCTCAAAAGTCAGAAAATTGTATTATGTCTTTCTGTCCCCCCATTACCTCCTGCTCTGCTGCCCTAGTAGAGAGAGAATCAGGGAGCCTTATTGTGGCAGTGTCTCCGTGCCACCCCTGGCTGACCTCTGCGAAGGTGGAGGCCTAGCAGTAACAAGAGAGCTTCCTGCTGTAGCCAACCTGATGCTATTGTCTTTACGAGCTGGGTGTGTGAACCCCATCTCAGAGGTCATCAGGGTGATACCAGGGGCCTTGTGTTCTTCAGAACTTTCTGCTACCTCCTCAGACCAGGGATTGTGAGAAGACAGAGACTTATGCCCTTTGAGATCCTGGCTGTTTGGAAAGACCAGTCCTCAGGAGCCTAGGGCTTGTGAGTGTGGTAAGACGAAGGCACCGGCTTTCCTGCCTCTCAGAACATTAAGTTTTCTGGCAGTGTTCCCATATAACTCAGCCTGTCTGGGGAAGCCCAAGCCTTTTCCTTCCTTTTTTTTTTTTTTTCTTCAAGGCTTAGACCAGCAATCTCCTTCCTGCTCTCCCCCAGTGCAAGTTTCTGACGTCTCCCCAGAGACACTCATTTGGAAACTTTTTGAGCCAGTGAAGAATCAACTTAGAGATCTTTCCTTCCCCTGACCAAAGGGAATATTGTGTGTCATGGAATGGAAAGCTTTGAATAGTACTATCACACTGAGGGTAACAGGCTGCTTGCCTGCCGGCTGTGGCTCACATCCCAAGTTTGCTTTGGTTTGCTGAATGTGGACACAATGGGTTCTGTTTAAACAAGAAATCGTGTGTAACAGACGCTTTTGCAAAAAACGGTGGTCACTTAGCAGTTACTTTAACAAAAATGTGCTTCAGCGAGGGGCTTCAGCATAAAGGCTGCATTTGAGCTTTCATGCAATGTTGAATTTAATGCACTTGTAAGTAAACTTTTAATTTTAGGATAATTTTCAATTTACGGAAAGTCAACATAGTACAGAAAGTTCTCACGGACTGCATGCTATGTTTCCCCTGGTGTTAGCATCTTACGTTAGGATAGTATGTCTGTCAATTGCTAGTATTGATGTTTGTTTGTTTGTATTTGTTTGTTTATTTGTTTGAGAAAGGGTTTCTCTGCTTTGCCCTGGACATCCTGGAACTAGCTCTATAGACCAAACTGGCCTTGAGCTCAAAGATCCACTAGCCTCTGCCTGTTAAGTGCTGGGATTAAATGTTTGTGTTACTGTGCTCACCTAATACTGATTTTGTGTGTGTGTGTGTGTGTGTGTGTGTGTGTGTGTGTGTGTGTGTGTGTGTATGTATGTGTATGCATCTTTGTGACGGTGTGGAGGTCAGAGACAACTTGTAGGAGTCAGTTTTCTCCTTCTACCATGTGGATCTCAGGGCTCAAACTCAGGTCGTCAGACTTGACAGGAAGCACTTTCATACTCTCACTGGCCCTGATAACATTATCAACTAAAGTCCGACTCTGTTGTGATTTGAACATGGAATACCCTTTGTAGACTCACTGAATGCTATACCTGGCTGAACGCTATACCTTGCCCCCGGTCCCTTTTACCTCTCTGCTCCGTCTCATGCTGTGCCTCACTCCTCCACTTTGGTAGTGTTCAGAATCAATGGTGGTCCATGGACTGAAAACTCGGGACCCCTGAACCTCTTCTCCTTAGATTGTTTCTCTGAGCGCTTTAATCACAGAGATAAGAAAAACCCAACACAAGATTTTTATTCATATTCCTTTAGCTTTTTTTTTTTTTGTCTACGTGTCACATATTATTTTTAATTCCCAAATATTTTTATTTCCATGTTCCCCATAGCTGCCAAGAGTTCTCAGGCTTTATTTTATTATTATTATTATTATTATTTTTTTTTTTTTGGTTTTTCGAGACAGGGTTTCTCTGTGTAGCCCTGGCTGTCCTGGAACTCACTTTGTAGACCAGGCTGGCCTCGAACTCAGAAATCCGCCTGCCTCTGCCTCCCGAGTGCTGGGATTAAAGGCGTGCGCCACCACGCCCGGCCTTCAGGCTTTATTTTTGATGACTTTGACAGTCTGAAATAATCCTGGTCAGGATATGTTTGGAGCGGCCCCCAGTTGGGATAGCTGTTCTAAGTCTTACTCATAGTTAGCTTGGAGTAAGTAGCCTGGAGTTAAGGAGGAAGACCATGGAGATAAAGTTCCATTTTGGGGACATCATACTGATTGTGTACCGTCAACAGGGCTGGTTACCATCGCAGCTGACACTCCTGCTTACTTCCCTCTGTGCTGCAGTCTTTGGAAAGAAGTTACAAACTACACGAGGGGGCTCTACTTTGTGTCCCTGATAGCACAGTACCTCTGTGAATTATCTTGTATTCTTTTAAGCAGAAACTTGCTTGTTTTCTCCCATTTGTTTGTTTATTTATTTAATAATTCACTTATTTAGTAAATAGTCTATATTAGACTAGTCTCATGGATACTCATGTTACAGTTTGGATTATAACAGAGTCTGTTTTGCTGTTCAGATTGTTTCTGTCATATTGGGAGCTGAGCTCTTCGGACTGACCCATTTTCATTTCAAGGTACCTATCGTTGCAAGTTTTAAAAAACACTTTTCAAAAATCTCTTTGGGGCTAGAGAGATGACTAGATGGTTAAGAAGCTTGGCTGCCCCGGGTTCGATTCCCAGCACCCACATAGCGGCTCACAGAGGCTGTAACCCTTTCCTGGCCTCGGAATAGTCACAAGCAGGCAAAGCATCCATACGCATAAAATAAAAAGAAATAAATTTCAAAACAAACCCCCACTTTGTGGCACTCTAAGATGCCTTAGACTCACCATGTACACTGTCTGTATCCATCCTAGACTCGGCTATTTCTCAGAATACTTTTGGTCCTGTGTTATTGAAGAATGGCTTTTGAGGTGGGGCTCTGTGGGAGAAGCATTGTTGCTCTTCAGACACCTCTGCTGATACTTTCAGATGACAGTGCAAAGAAATATGCATGTATTGTCAATGTAGCCTTTATGAGCAGTGGCAAATGTAGCTGTCATTATTCACATCTGTTTTTATTCAGATGAACATGAACTTACACTGACTCTGATTCAAGTCTTCTTCCTCATGTATCATTTGGGTGGATTCTCCTTGTTTCAAACACTCAAAAGCTGCAGAATCAACAGAGACCTGCTTCCTGTGCCCAGCATCCACTTCCTGTTTGATTCCAGTAGAGTGAGCAGTGGTTGTGGAGAAATGTGCTTCTGTGCACTTCCTTCTGCTGCTCACCCAAGGCCCTCAGCCTCAGGCTGACATAAGCCAGGGCCCCTTTCTCTCCCACCATTCAGTGAGGCTGCTCCCATACTTTTCCCACAATTTACATTTTATTTTGGGATCTCTTGGCCTGTTGAACAATATGTGTGTGTGTGTGTGTGTGTGTGTGTGTGTAATATTCATTTTTGTGTATTAAAGCTTTCTAGGTTTTGACAAGCATGTATTGTTGTGCAGATACCATTACAGTATCATATGGAATAGTTTTGTTGTACCAAAAATCTTTTGTTGTACCCACACTCAATTCCCAGTCCTACTAAAACAAGAAGGTCCATACACACAAATTCTGACTCACTCAGTTAGTTAGTCTTCCATTTTTTTTCCCCAAGAGTCTCAGGCCACCACTGATGTGTTTGCTGTCTTGATAGGACTTCACTAGCTTAAAGTTTTAAACTTTAAATATTTTCAGAAGTTCTGGAGCCTGGTCTTGGTTGAGTTGCAATGAGTGTTTTCTTTGGAACTGAACACAGTTGACCCTAAAGACAGCACAGCTATTATGCTAAGTGCTCCAGGCTGGTCTTAGTATGAGGCCACCCTTGGGTCACACAGCTCCCCTTTGGAGGAACTGGCTCTTCTGCAGCATTTCCTAGCTCAGAGTTTCGGGATTCCTCCCTGATTACTGCGGCATGAGCTTATTATCACAGGAACAGAAGGACTTGCCAGCCCATCTTCCTCCGTGTCGCTCCCTCTTGTAATGGGGCCCCAGCCCTAGGACTGCTGACTGAATCTTTGGGATCACTTTAAATTCGGATAAGGGGATTAGAGAGACCTGGTGTCCTATGCAAATGAAAAGGCTTCTGTTCCTAGTCACCTCAGAAACCCTTGTGTTACTTTTGAAAAAAATACACAAACCATGTAAGTAGGTAGAGCAAGAGACACACGACAAACCTTTTTTTACACACACGAGCACAGGCAAAGGCCAAAGAACTCTGTTTCCTGAGTGAGCTGTGTGCCATGGTGTCTTTTGGAGCCTCACCTTCTTCATCTATCACCTCCCCCACCGGTACTCCATGATCCTCTGAAGTAGGTTTTAAAGAAAACCTTTCTGTGCTGTTTAAAAAATACCAAAGGCACACAACATTTTGGACACTGGAATATTGCAGAGTGTTTCAGTATATTAACACAGAACAAAGGCTGAATGGATAAATACAGGCATTCTTGGAACTGGCAGAGTAAGCCATTTGTACAATAGCTACCCTGGGCATTTATTTTATGATACATAAAACCCGAGTACCTCTTTTCATGAGTTTTATCAAAGGACTACTGTTTTAATGGAGCCTTAGAAACAATATGGAGACCAGAATGCTCATTGTCCACTCAATTCAACCAGCGGCCTCCCCTCCCACTGCTCTTGGGATTCAGAAACTGCCTGTACACTCAGTTCGATGACTGTGACTCCTGCCCAATCGATTGCCATTGGGTATGTGGAGAGTGCCTTAAACTGTCAGGCTGCACTGCGCATGCCGCGCATTGGATGGAGTGTCACCTCCTGACTTCTGTACCTAACGTTAAGTTCCACATTAAAAGAAAAGGAGATGTGATGTTGTGTGTCAGTTTCATGCTTCAAATTGCACAGTGGATCTGCTGCTCTTGCTTACATGGCTTTGATTGTTAGCTTTGATTTGCTTATTGCTTAATCACTTTTATCTTTCTTACAAATGATCTCTTCCTCTGACCATTGTACAGTGACATACTTGGCCCGTTCTGCTGTTGTTTTTGTGAGATATGGTCTCTCTATGTAGTCCAGGCTATTCTGGAGTTCTGTGTAGACCAGGCTGGACTTGAACTCACAGACATCTGCCTACCTCTGTCTCTTGAGTGCTGAGACGAAAGACCCGAGTCACCGGGCCAGGCTCAGGTTGTTTTGTGCTGATCATCTCACCAGACTATATATTTTTTTTAAAGAACTGACCCTTGCCATAGTTAAACATTGCCACTTCTTGACCCCAAGCTACTGTAGCATATGGATAAGACACCGTAAACTCTGAGCTGAATTATTAAACTCTCTCTCAGTTCCACCTTGTAGCCAGTGCATATTATAAAACTCATTATCTAGAATCAGATTTTAAACCTTTTATTGCAGAAAATTTCAAGCATTTAAATTATAGAAAGAATAGTACTTCATTCTGTTTTAATCATCAACTTATCTGTTTGCATCCACCATGTATCTCCAAAAGATAGACTTAAAGAGTGTAGCCATAACAATATCATATTTTAGAATGAAAAAAATACAATATTACAAAATATGTTCAGTGTTCAAATATCCGATTCTCCTGATTTTTTTTTTTTTTTTTTTGGACAGAGTCATGCTGAATACTCTAGGCTGGATTTGAACTTCAGATTTTCCAGCTCAGCCTCCTGAATGCCGGGATTACAGTGGTGTGCCATCACAACTAGCTCTCTATAGTGTCTTAGTGTATTCTGTTGTGCGGTGCCATGCATTTCCTTTGACATGGTAGCTCTAGAAACTCATCCTCCTTTCCCCCTCTTTCCCCTTACTACCCTCTCTCTTCTTTTACAAAACAACTTTTGACAGTGTGTTCTAGTCTTTCATCAGAAGGTACGCACTGAATGTTGGCCTCCTTTTGTGATGTAAACAGCTATCAATGATTATTTCTTAAACACATGGTTTTATTAGTTGTAAGCAAAGCAGTGACAAACAGATGCTGCCAGTGGTATTCCTTTCTTGTCTGTAAGCCTTGAAAGAGGACTTTTCTCATGAGCCATTTGGTCATCTGGTACAGTTTATGCAACAAAGAGACTGGGGTGTTGATATTCCCCCATTATAAACACTAGCCATATTGTGTATCTGATGAGTTCCAACCCGGTGTGGTTACGATCTCTATTGTTGCTTCAACTTTTCCTATGTTGACTAATGGTATCTACTTGGGATTGGCCCCCAGTGGTTCTGGTGTGACCCTGCAGTTTTGATGCCAGCCCTGCTTTCTGGTGTAATAAAATGCTTCAGACTCACATTCTCATCTGCTTCCTTCCTTAGACTTGGGCTCAGCTATTTTCCCAAGGAGTCTGGTTTATTTTAGTGGAGAATAATAGTGAAGACCACTGCCTTGGTGGTACGAGCTACAAAGGAGGATTCCCTAAAGAGGCTGCGTCCACAACGACTGATTGACTTTAAGCTGCAGTGAAGTAGAACTGTTGAAATGTTATGGGTCCTGGGCTAGCTTTAGCTCCCTCAATAGCCAGTCCTTACCCACTGTGTGCCAGAACTAACAGTCTGTGACAAATAGATTAAAAGAAACCCTTTGAATCCACTGACTTAGCAGACACTAGCTTCCTTCCACCAACCCAAAAGCTAAGAATGCCATTAGATAGCATCTTGAGCCTATAGAAAAGGCTCCCCCATCTTGCTGTATCTATCTCTCTGATGTACCCACAAATGTATTTTAAACTTGTCTTTCGTAGAACAATAAACTTCATAATATTACTTTTATGCTGGAGGATGGAATTTGGGACAACCAAAATCTGTGTTCCTGAACCATGGTCACTAAAATGGCTCAAAAATAAACTATCTCTTCTTCCCTTTGGGATGAGAGTTGTGGTTCTCCCACACCAGCAAACAGAAGGCAGAACTTCAGTAAGAACATGCAGGCATGCAGGAAGGAGCCCATAGATACTTGTGAAGATAGCATTCAAGACAAGAGGAAGAGCAGAGCACATCCCTGAGGCTGGACCAGAAGGAGTAAGAATACAGTAAATTAGAACAACAGAAATGGAGCAAAGGTCACGAGGGACCTGGCGGGAGTTTTGTTCTCCTTGTCATGAGGTGGAACCATCGCAGAATCTCCAGCAAAGGAGTGATAGAATCCTTTGTTTTATGTTGGTATTGGTGATGCTGTGTCGGAGACCTCACTGACTGAGCAGAAGGCAGGAGACTGACAAGAGGCTATTACGATTCAGCTGGCAACTGGTATGGTCTGGATAAGACCAGCAGCTGAAGAGGCAATGAGATCCGGTTCTGGATATGCCTTGAAGGAGGAAACCACAGCATTGGCTGAAGGATTAGACATGCAGTGTGAAGAAAGAAGATTGAGACTCTAAAGTTTATGGGCTGAAATACAAATGAGATCATAAAGCAGCACGGTACCGTGGGAGCATTTGATAGGGTGAGCACAGTGTTTTTATTTCTGCCCGTGTGGCAGAAAGCAAGGCGAGAGAGATAGAGCAGGCCCAGAGTTATCACATGAGGAGAATAGGAATTTTTTTTTTTTTTTCTGAGACGGGGTTTCTCTGTGTAGCCCTGGCTGTCCTGGAACTCACTCTGTAGACCAGGCTGGCCTCAAACTCAGAAATCCGCCTGCCTCTGCCTCCCAGGTGCTGGGATTAAAGGCGTGCGCCACCACTGCCCAGCTTGAGAATGGGAATTTTACCTATAGATTATAAGGGCACGAGGATCCTAAAACGCAGGAATAACATTATCAAGATATACATTGCAGAAAGGCCATCTGTGCAGTGGTGTGGAGAATAATGAGGATAAATAAGATTGACAGCCCCAGTCCTGTGGGTACTAATGAAAGGTGGCCAGGGAACAAGTCTGAAGCATGTGGCATTATAGGAAACATAAAGGCCCTGAACTCCTATTCACCTCGGTTCAAATACCAGCTCTACCACATACTAGCTTCATCAAGATACTTAATCTTGGGGCTAGAGAGGTGGCTCAGTGGTTAGGAACACTGACTGTTCAGTGGTTAGGAACACTGACTGTTCTTCTAGAGGTCCTGAGTTCAATTCCCAGCAGTCACATGGTGGCTCACAACCATCTGTAATGGGGTCCGATGCCCTCTTCTGGTGTTCTGAAGACAGCAACTCACATATGTACTCACATACATAAAGTAAGTTTGTTTATTTGTTTGTTTGTTTGTTTTAAAGATATGTAATCTTTCTGAGGTTCTGGCTCATAGTTTATAAAATGAAAATACTAACAACTGTTAAATCACTAGGTTATTAGTGAGTTAATAGGGATTTAAAATTCACGTTATACGTTTTATTTATTTATTTATTTATTTATTTATTTATTTTGGTTTTTCGAGACAGGGTTTCTCTGTATAGCCCTGGCTGTCCTGGAACTCTCTTTGTAGACCAGGCTGGTCTCAAACTCAGAAATCCGCCTGCCTCTGCCTCCCAAATGCTGGGATTAAAGGCGTGCGCCACCACGCTCGGCTTCATTTTATTTATTTAATCATCATTATTACTGCATAGAAGGGGTTGGCCACTGGAAAAACTGTAGCTTCACTTACTCGATCACGCTGTTGAACAGAGTTTTATAGGGGTGAGATGTTGTATAGACTGTGTTAGTCTGTGCCTAAAGTGAAACAGAAGGTACAAGTCAAGTAAAGTTTATATGAAATAGGACTATCAAAAAAGAAATGAAAGTCACATGTCATTAAGCTGGAACAGAGAGGGAGGTGGATACAACCAGTTGTAGGCCCAAAGGATCAAGGAAAGGAACAGTTACCAAGTCTTGGAGAGAAAATGTTAAATAAAGCGAGGAGCTTTGAGAGAGGCAGAAATCTTAAGCAAGAAGCACAGCTAAGTTCAGGTACTCCAGGAGGTCAGAGGAGCTAAGAAACCAACCTTTTGCTGCAGACAGCAGGTGAAAGCAGGGAGGGCATCTTGGAGGGGCAACTCCAAAGCACCCAGAACTCACAGATGATCCAGATTGCACTCTTGGATGAAGGCACCCTCTAGCTGGGCTTTAGAGATTTGTGGGCAGTTTACAGTCACCATAAGTACTTGGTGAAAGCGGATTCTGAGCACTGTACATGGCGGGTTGTGACACTCTCCTGATCCTGTCCCTGAAACATAGACAGCTGCTGAAACTGTGACTTATGGTCATGTTGCCCAAACCATTTGCATGGGTTCTTGGACTCGTTATTTTAAGGCGGTTCAGAGAGAACAGACATCCTTTTCAAGCAGGGTAACTGAACATGAATTGTATTTACTTACACATTAAAAGGCTTCTAAGTTCTTTTGTTCCTGACCTGGGATAGTGGGACACCATGTTGCAGTTGTTCAGGCAAGAGAGTCAAGCACAATGGCAGAGATGACAGAAATGGAGAGGAGGCAGATCTGAGAATGGCAAGAGATAGAACAGTAATGTCCGGTCACCAGTAAGATGTGGGCAGTTATACAGCGCAAAACAAAAGGCCTAAGTCAAGACAAGTTAAAATACATTGGTGGTGACATCAGAGAGGTGGTTAGAGCAAGGAGGGAGGCCTTTCTGTAGGCCCCAAAAGCTATTTGATGGCATTCTTAATTTTAGGGTTGGTAGAAGTTAGTGTCTGCTAAATTGATAGATTTCAAAAGGTTTTTTATCTATTTCTCACAGGTAGTTAGTTTTGACACACAGGAGGGCAAGGAATGGCTATTCAGGGAGCTAAAAGCTAGCTCACACGAAGGTAGTTAGCCTCTGGACCTGTTACATTCCAGCCTGCAGTTTCTACAGGTCAAGCAGTCTTTGGAGACATAGGCTCCTTCCAGAAGCCTTGGTTCACAGGAATGTGTCAATCACAAGGGAGTGGCAGAGACTCAGGGAAGGCAAAGGCGTGATCTGTGAGAAAGACAAGAGGCACAGGCTGGTGGCATATTTGTTTTCTTAAATAAAAATAAAAACAAAACCAGAACCAACCAAAATTGTGGAATAAATGTATACAGCATAAGGTTGACAGTATTGTCCCTCTTTGGCTATCGTTCAGCCTTGTTGAGGATGTTTGCATTGTTGAACAACTAATCTCCAGACGGTTCTCATCCTGCAGAACTGAGTCCTCTGTGCTCACCGTGCACCAGACTTTATCTTTAAGCACAGAAACTTAACTACTTTAGATGCTAAGGGAGGAACTGACATAACGTAGGAGATTGAAGGTGTAGGAAAATGAAACGTTTTTTCCTAAAGAACTTACGTTAAAAATACATTTTATCGGTTAAAGAAGGACAGGTATATTTAGCTCTAGCAACTTTCTTGAGTAACTTTCTTACTTTTTATTGGAAAAAGGAAACAATACAATTATAATAATGGACTTTTTTTTTTTGGTCCAGAAATAAAATTGAAATTTAAAGCAATTTTCAGACCTTTAAATAGGCTCTTGTGTCCTTGCCACCTCTGATGTAAACTACTGTCATGTGATTGGGAGATAAAACGTGCTCAACTATAATGTTTTTCTGATACCAAGGAGCTGTGCATATAGAGCTACAGGATTAAACAGCACACATCACTCCACCATCAGAACCATTACCTGTTGTCGGGAGATTTGTATAGGATGAGTTAGTTTGGTATGAAAGGCTGCTTCAATTACTATGTATTCAATTCAGGTGACCTTCAGTTTTTAAAAACAAATTATGTGTGGGAGGGTGGGAGAAGGGTACGTGTATTTGGGGAGCATGTATGGAGGTCACAAGACAGTTTGTGGGAGTCTGTCCTCTCCTTCCATCTACCAAGGATTCTGAAGATTGGACTCAGGCTGCCAGGCTCTGCAAGCACTTTTATCTACTGAGTCGTCTCTCCAGGCCTGAACTTCATATTTTTTATAAAGCACATATACAGTCACAAAGCCACAAAGATTGCTAGTATTTGCAAATATCTCATTATGTCACTTAAAAACAATGTTATTATCATAGGACAATATTAAACCAATATTCATGATTAGAAATGCAGTTTAAACTGGTTCTAGAGAAGGCATTTATTAGAGTTTTCATTTAGTGTAATTAATTATTCTTCTAAATGCAAACTCCTATAGTTATGCACCATTAAGTAAGATACAGAAAGTCTTGCTATACAGTTCTGGATTTATCAAAGTATCCAGAATTCACTGAGCTGTGTGGCAGGCTCTGTATTGTGCAAGGGAGCAGACATCTAAACTGAAAACCGAGCCACGCCCCTTTACAAATACTCGGAAAGTGTAGCAGAGAACGTATTTCCTTCAAAGCAACCTTCAGTGGTCACTAAGTAAATGATTTGGGGCAGAACTATGTCTAACCGTATAATTAGGTCCAGACACAAATTCTCTGCTATAAAGGAAATACAGAAAACAAGCAAACAAATAACCACAAAACCTCCATGAACTAGGAATCAGAAGGCTGGATCTATAGTCGGGCAATGTGGTTGTTCATTCATGAACTCACTTGGGGTTTATTGAGTACCAGCACTGTGGGAGAATCTGGTGTTGGACGCATGGTGATGAACAGGAGGGTTGCCTCCATGCTCTGTGGCATGCAAACAGGGGCAGGTGGCTTCGTTTTCCTGCTGTCATCTTGGGTTGATTGGGATGCTGCAGGTCTCCTTCAAACCTCAAAGCTAAGGTTACAAGCAGCTTTATAAGGAGAGGCTGTCCAAGTGGCTTTGGGATTTGAGGACTTACACCTTCCTCCCTGAGGGCCAGCCCTCACTTCAGACCTCTTCATTTCAAAACAAGTTCATAGTTCACCTGCATTTGGGTCACCTTACGAAGCCTGGGCGTGGCTACCCCTGTTCCTAGGGCTTTGGCGGTAGGAAAAAGCTGGAGAAAAGTGGATGATGTTTGTCATTTCACAGCTGGCAAGAGGTACCCTGAGAGCAATTTGCTCAGTGGTCCCATAAGGCTTTCCAGACAACTGTGTGGCTTTGCCTGCAGCTTCTCCCATTGCCTGCATTCTTCTCCAATGAGACTGAGAAACGATTGCTCATCAGGGGCTGGGGAGGGGTCAGCTTTATGCTGTAGGAAGAGCGTCTCTTCCTCCCACAGGTGTTGAGTCTCAAGGCTACCAACATTATAGTTGCAAGGCATAGAGCTTTTTCCTCTTTATTTTTTCCTCTTTTTTCTTTTTCTTTCCTTTTTTCTTTTTTCTTTTTCTTTCTTATTTTCTTTTTTTGGTAGTAGTAGAAATGTCTTTTTCAAGGGAGAAAAGTAGATTTCCTGTAACAGAGGGGGTGAGAGGAGGAAAAGAGGAAAGAAGGGGAAGGAGAGAGTGAGTTTTGAACATATACTTCGTCAAGCCTAAGAAAAAGAAATTGCAACCTTGGTGAGCTTTCTAGTAACTAGGGAAATGAGCTGGCCGGCTCCTCTCCCAATCTGTATTTCTAGTCAATGAAAAAGACATCGGGTTTGAGGTTCCTTCCGAAACCGGGCTGGCTAATTTAGCCCCTCCCACAAGCCCTAGGGTCTGTTATATCTCTGAACTGTGAGTACCTCTCTCACAGAAAGCCACCACGGCAAGCAGAGGCAGCAAAAACAAAAAACACCCAAGACAGACGAGGGAAGAGGAAGGAAACAAAAAGCTGCCCCTTATGGAAGATATAAAGGGTAAGACCAGAACTGATTTGATCCAAACCCTTCAGGGGAAAAAAAAAGCCCAGACCCAAAGCAAGTACTTGAAAGGGCCAAAGGCAAAGAGCCTGAATGAACTCTCCCTCTCTCCTGAGCGAGGCAGAGAAAGCTTTGGGAAACAGACAGAGCTCAGGGTTGTAGCGCTCCGGAGTAGGCTGGAGTCGATGAATATTCATAATTAATTGGTATGCAGATGTGTTTTTTTTTTTAAGCGGCAAGTGACTGTTTTTTCAGTCCTCTGTACCTAAAGAGGCAGCTGCTTCATCTACAGTCTGGAGTCATCTAGCGTCGGTTTGGGTCCCTGGCTTGCAGATGTTGGGTTCTGCGTGTAGATTTGTTTTGTTCGAATTTCCTGGGTTCTTTCCTGCTGGGACATTAGCAAAGACTCTCGCTCCTTCTCTGCAGGGAGTTGGACAGGCAAGTTAATGTGGCAAGAGGCTGTCACAACAGAACCCCAGAGTGCATGTTGTAAAAATGCTGTAAGCTTCCTGAGCTGTGTGGGGGAGTGTGCTCGTCCCCGAGAGGGAGAAGGGGGTGGAGGGAAGAAAGGAAGAGTTCCTCTTAAAAGAGCAGGTCAGATCGGACTGACCACGTTAGATTTTGCCTACGAAACTACAAGGGCAGACTGGTTTGCACAAATAGTGTGCAGTCTCTGCCTTTTACCTCTTTTGGGCATTTTCTGCCAGGACAGAGAGCCAGCTGCTTGCCAGTCCTTGGGAACCAGGAACAAAGGGGGAATGTAGGGTCGCGAACCTACTTCTTCGCATCGCCAGCTTCTCACAGGCTCACAGATTTCTATCACATAGGATGCAGAGGGACTAGAGAACTAGCAAACAGATTTCTTCCTACGGTAAAGCAGACCAAAGCTGTGTGGGCTTCCTAAGGCTTTATTTACTGTGTGCTGGGACCTGTGCTCCTTTTCCCATAGTGCTGCTCAGCTTCCCTCTCATCATCCATATAAGGTAAGTGCTGTCCGTATCACCTCCACTTCCCAAGGATTCAGTGCAGGAACTAAGAGCGGAACTCACCTTGGGATCCTGTACTTAGGAAGTGGCAACTGTAGACGCAGGCAAGGCTACTTAGGAAGGGGGAAGCCTGGACCACCGGATTCTAGACTTGTGAATCTCTGAAGCTCGTGGGGAGGAGACTGATGAAATCTAGACTATGAAGGAACTTGTATTTTGTAGTAAAGTCTGCACCATCAATCTCAGTTGGTGTTAATGTTCCTTCCTTCGGGGAGAGAGGCAGACGCTGTTATTCTGTATGGTCTTTTACAAGAGGGGGTCTGAGGCTTGCAGTCAAACTTGTAGGTGTCAGAAAGTCTACCTCTAACTAGAGCTCCTCTACTTCTGGTTTCTCTTCTGAGCATGTGTCCCCACCCCCAGCTAGTACTCACCAAGCTGCTTTCAGTTCCCCAGGGACCTGATCTTTCCTCCTGCTCAGTCAGCTGCAAGGCGCTTTCCTCCATCTTGGAGGCCTAGCTGACCTTTTTTCTTCTTCATCCTGGAGTCAGCCCACCTCTGTTTGAATTCAGCTCCAGCTTTTTTTCTTTCTTTTTTTTTTAACAACTGTGAGCCTCAGCTTTCTCACCTGTGAAATGGAGAGAATAATACCTGCCCCAGGGGGTTGTAAGGACCAAGTAATGATCTACACGAAGTTCCTAATGTAGACTGTGTCCTTAATAAATACAGACTGCTGCTCTCGCTCCTAGATTTTTCTTGAATATTGCTCTCTCCGTTAAGCCTTCTCCCATCCTTTGTCCTAGCTCAGGACCTGCCTTGGCCACCTCAACCAGTTTTAAGGTGGCGCTTCATCATGCTCATTTTCCTTTATAACACTTCCCAGCCCACAATGCTAATTTCTGGATTCATCTTTGGATGTATGGTATCCAGTGCACCCCCTTTTCCCCCTAAGGCTTAAAAGGAATAGCCACTTTGTTGTCCAGGCAGGCAGAGAGAGTGGTGGGAAAGAGGCCTTCATCATGACAGAGGGCAGTAGGCAGCTGGGTACTCACGAAGCAGCCTCAGAAGACGTGGTTCTGAAGTCACTGGGGAAGAATACTGAGCTAGGTTATTGATTGAGTAAGAGCCACAAGACAAGTCCGTGGCCCCGAGTTGAGCTAGCAGTTCTCACCACATAAGGTCTATAACTGCTCTTTGATGTCCTTGTTATGAGTCAGCTAATAAGCCACAAGGACAAGTCCTTGAGGTTGACATCATCTCAGAGGGGACGCTGTGCTCTGTCTAGAGGGTGCTTCTTGGGCTTTTGCCCAAGTCCAGAAAGTTGCTGTCAGCCACAAGCACCTTAAGCTTCTTAGTGGGCACTCAATCAGTATCTAAAGATCTATTATTGTAGTTGATGTTGATTCAAGAGTCTGAGAGCTGACCAGGAGCCTTTGAGTTAGTTGGAGAGCTTCTCTCACTTTGATGCAAACAGCTCCTAAGCAGTCCACACACATCTTTCTCAGTAGATACTTTGAAAAATGAAAAGCCCCTCTCTAGGTTGATGGTCTTTTTTAAAAAGAAAGACTTATCACATGTGTGTGTTCTGTCTTCAGACACACCAGAAGAAGGAATCAAATCCCATTATAGATGGTTGTGAGCCACCATGTGGTTGCTGGGAACTGAACTCAGAAGTCTGGAAGAACAGCCCATGCTCTTAACTGCTGAGCCATCTCTCGAGACCCTAGGTTGATGGTCTTAATTGTTGTGACTTCATGCTAAGACTCCCAGTTTGTCCCATGCAGCTTTGGATGAACTTCAACCTCTAGTCCCTGCTCAGGCAGGGACCAAACTGGATATTTTTGGATGTGTCCTAGTATACCTTTGCTGTCTGTGAACAAAACATGTGTTTTGATAAATAGCATCTCTCTAGTCCCATTTTACAGAAATTTTGCTGTCTAAAGCAGTGTATTGTGGTAACAAAAGAAAATCAAACACCGCAGAGTCTGGCCCTGGGTAAAATCATAATGTACATTGTTCGTTCCCAGCACTCCCCTCCCTCTTCCTCTCCCTGGCATACCTTCAAAGCAATTTGACAAATATTGTTTGTCTGCCAGTTGTAAGTACCTATGCCAGCTCCTTGGGATATAAACAGCTTGCACATGATGTAGTAGGGAAAGGAGACATATGAAACCAATTCTAATAGAAGCCAGATTCTGTCAGGTGCTAATAATAGCTAACATTGATTATTATGTGCCAGACATTATAATGGTTCATATATGTTGTCTCATATAATCTTCACAGCAACTCTTTGGTATTGATTTATGCATGTCACAGTTATAGAAGGAAGTCGCTTAGCCAAAGTCACACAACTGGTAAGAGGCAGAGGGGACATTTTTGACTATGTGGTCAGTCTGCAAAGCTTGAACTAACAAATGAGTCCTACCTCCTGAGAGCCACTAGGCCAGTCCAAAGACAGTGCCACGAGGAACACAGCTAAGAGGAATGAGCTCTCAGAACACGTCTTGAATGGGCTGCTTTCAGCTAGACTTAGAAAGATCAGTGAAGTGCAGCGCCCACAGAAAGCCCCTTCCTTCCCCAGACAACAGCGCCAAAGGAACCTTTCTTTTTGCTAAAGCTGCAGCCCAGACTGAAGGGTGAAAAACTTCTTCATGTTCTGAGCAGGATCTATCTGCATCTCATCCAGTAGATTTAAAGGCAGAATTGCAGACTAGAGTCTTGACCAGGGGTTTCTGATTACCAATCATGCAATCAAATACACATTTACAGCATGATCAGCTGCGCGTTAAATGATTTCCTTTACCATGATTTCTCTGCATAGTAATAGAGTAAGTGCTGAGGTGTATCTGGCAGCAGGAGTTTGTACTGCTTCTCATTGGCTAAAGTGCCCTTTCAGAGTCTTTCTCTCCCCTGAGGTGTTTCTGTTGCTTCTCTGCTCTGTACTCAGTAGTCGTGACCAAGGAATGAGTGTTTAATTCATTCAGCCAGATGTGCTGGCTCAGCCTGTATAGGGTGATAACAAGGCCTGGGGACAATTAGGTAGAGTTTATGCCTTCAAATATTTTGGGGAAAGTCCAAAACCAAGAGTAGCCCTGTGGTGAAGACTCAGACATTTTGATGATTTGACAGAAGAAAGGGGGAAGGCATGCGCTTTGTTTTGTCATGTGTGTGTGTGTGTGTGTGTGTGTGTGTGCGTGCGCGCGCGCGCACGTGTGTCTTTGTGTATGTGTCTGTATGTGCATGCATGTAAGTGTGTCTCTCTGTGTATATTTCTCAGACTTTAGACACAAGCATCACTGAAGATCTTAATATTCAGAGTCTCCTTCAGAAGCTCTGGGGTGAGGCTGACTGAGGTCCTGCAGTCCTTCCACGGGCCGGGTGGTGACTGAACTCTACCCCCACCCTGACTGGCAGTGCCACAAGGCTAGGCACGTCTTAGTCTCTGCTTATTTTGGTACCAGTAAATCGGCCCCTCCCCTTCTTTACCCAATACTTTCTGAGCTGCCATGTGGAGCCAGTAATTCGCTATGCCATTGCCGAATAACGGGAAGCCCGATTCATTTATAGGTGCAGAAAAATACATTCCCTACAACCTGAGTTTCCAGCCTCTAGTTTGCTATGATCTAGGAACAAGTGTGTACCTTTAGCACACAACCACTGCAGAACAGAAAGGCCTTCTGTTAGAGTTCTTCAATATTTTCACCTTTAAAGAGACTTATTACATGTAAGTATGTATACGTGTGTTTGTGTAGGTGTGTGCACGTGAGCATAGGTGCCCATAGATGCCAGAGGCACTGGATCCCCTGGAGCTGAAAGTCCAGGCAGGTGTGAGCCACTGACACAGGTGCTGGGGGTGGAACTCAGATCCCCGCCAAGAACAGCTCCAAAGAGCTCAGCCATCTCTCCAGCCCGTTTTCAACTTTTCTCTGTTTTCCCAGAGTTCCCAGGTCCCCCAAGCTTCTCTCATTCTCCCCTTTCAGCTTGAGCAGGGCTGGAAGCTCATGTGTGGCCGCCTGCGGAATCCTGTGCTGGATCTAGGTGTGTCAGAGGGCCTGGGGGTTCCAGGGACTCAGTGCTCTGAGCTTGGCCACAGCATGCCAGGCCCACCCTATGTCTGCATTGCACACACAGGGTGGGAACGATCCTAGCTGCAAAGGTAGGACAGTGGGTTCAGAGAGGAGCGCTGAGGCCTGCTTAGGTTTGGAGAAATGAAGCTGTGCAAGAGGCTGTCTGAGCAGCTCACCCCGTACTTTCTGTCCTGTGTTATCAAAGTGGTTAGAGACCAAACTGGAGAATCTGCCCAACACAAAGAGGTGTTTCCGTTGATTTAAAAACTTTTTGTTGTTGTTGTTTTGGTTTTTCGAGACAGGGTTTCTCTGTGTAGCCCTGGCTGTCCTGGAACTCACTCTGTAGACCAGGCTGGCCTCGAACTCAAAAATCCGCCTGCCTCTCCCTCCTTAAAAACATTTTTATGTAATAAATTTTTGACCTAGACAAAAATCACCACACACACACACACACACACACACATACCCTGACCCCCAGACAAAGCTTGTGATCTTTCTGCCTCAGCCTCCAGGTGTTGAAATTATAGGCACGTGTCACCAAGCCTGGCAACAAAATGCTTTATAAAAGGAGATAGTAAGTAACAATGACATTGTAAAACAAAATGGGGCAGGGGATGGGTAGACTAATGCCTTTGAAGTAGAATACAAGAAAGTAGAAGATGTGAAGGAATGTAAGGAATTGTTTTTTGTGGTGGAAATTCAAGGAATGATTTCAGAGATGTTTTTTTTGGCCTCATACAAAGTACGTGTACGGTTATCCAGTTCCTACGTGGATGCCCGTGCCACACTGCATGCCGGGAGAACTCCATGTACCCCTTTAGGATGAGGAGAGGCCACCCTTGAGAACGCTGGCTGGGCCACACCTCTCATCTCACCTTTACTTGGCACTTCCTCAAAGCTCGTGATAGCATCTTGATCATCAGGGGGTATACAGTTTTAAACTCCGGCTTTTAGTGAGGGTGTGATTTATAAGTATTTTCCATTTGGTAGCACGGCCTTGGTTAGCACACATTTGACAGTTATGTGGCTGATTTAACAATTTCCACCTTTTGCAACATCTTCAATAAACATCAGCGCAGGAATTACTTCCTTAAGTAGGGTTGTGCCCTGTGAGGATGGAATCCCAGAAGTAGGAGTTCTAGTTTAAAACCTGGGAACATTTTCTGAAGTGCTCCGTTGTCATTGCTAAGTTGCCCTCCCAAGGCCAGCAGAGTTGGTTCCCAAGGTGTGGGCCCTTTGTGCCATGGCCACTTCCTTTTTCCCAGCATCCTTGACGGTGTTAGTGACTGGTTAAAACAATAATTGCATCCACCTTAAAAGTCTTTGTAATCCTTAAGTTTCTAGGAATCCTTATGGCATGACATGCTTAGGCTTTTGCATAATGTCCACACTCTTTGCTCATTTATTACTAATTTGCATTTTATGTTTTTAGTTTAATTTCTGTGAGTGATCCATCACTAAAGATATTTAGCTTTCTGCAGTACTTGCAATAGTTTTGTGGAATCTGTTCCTAGTGTCTTATGGATATATTCCTTTTTTTTTTTTTTTTTTTTTTTTTTTTTTTTTTTTTTTTTTTTTTTTTTTTTTTTTTTTTTTTTTTTTTTTTTTTTTGAGACAGGGTTTCTCTGTATAGCCCTGGCTGTCTTGGAACTCACTTTGTGGACCAGGCTGGCCTCGAACTCAGAAATCCGCCTGCCTCTGCCTCCCGAGTGCTGGGATTAAAGGCATGCGCCACCATGCCCGGCAAGATATATTACTTTTAAAATATAAAATTGATATTAATCAGTTTAATCTTTTAAATTATGTTGTAATTCATCTCCAATTATATTTTTCTCCCAAGAGAAATTACAGTGTATGGGTATTCACTCTGTGTGTGTGTGTGTGTGTGTGTGTGTGTGTGTGTGTTCCACATGTAGGTGGAGTCCCAAAATTTATGTCAATGTCTTTAAAAATTGTCAACATTATACATTAAGGCAGGGTCTCTGGATGAACCAGAAGCTTGCTGATTGGCTGGCTAGTCAGCTCTTAGTATCCACCTGTCCCTGTTGCTCAAGACAGGTATTCTCAGCTATGCCTGGCTTTTCTGTGGGTGCTGGGGATTTGAACTTAGGTTCCCTGGGGATTTGAACTTAGGTTCCCTGGGGATTTGAACTTAGGTTCCCTGGCTTTCGCAGCAAGCACTCTTACCTACTGAGCTATCTCCCTAAGTCCAGACTTCAAGGACTTGGAGAGAGTAAATTGTGCCAATTCGTGACAGCAGCCATTATTAGGACTCTAATATGGCAAATATTTAATAAATTGGTGTGAAATTGCTTTAGGTGCCATACAGATGGATTTGGGTCACAAACTGTTCTAATCACTTTACAGATGTTAATTTAGTTTTGAAACACAACCAGAGATTGGTGCTATTTAATCTGGCTATCTTACTGATGAGAGCAGCAAGCTACTTACCAAGCCTCTCAGTTGGCGAGTGTGGAGTTCAGACTCAGATCCTGGGCATTGGTCTTATTATTTGGAGATATAGTTTACATACCATATAACTCATGCATCTGAGATCTATGGTTCAGTTGGTGCTAGTATATTTACACAATTGTGGACGAGTGTCGCGATCAGTTTCAATACATTTTATCATTCCAAAGCCTCTATACCTATTGGTGATTCCTCCCATTTCCTATCTACTCCCCAACCCTCACCCTCTTTCAAGTGCTGGTCTATGTTTTATAGTAGCTCTGCCTATCCCAGCTATGTCTTGTCTATTACAGTCAATGTTGTATCACATGTTAGCTATCTGTCTATCACTCAATTCATTTACAGGCTGTTTCACATCCTGTTTTTTTGTCGTGTAGAATGGCACTTTGTGTTTGAACAAACTCATGTGTACAATACCTTGCATACCCATAGGGATAAACCTGGCATGGAATTGTTCAGTAGTGTCTTTGTCTACTCATTTGAAGCACAGAGGGACTACTTACCAAAGTAGGTGTGCTATTTTACATCCCAGAGTGTGAAGGTTAGAGCCTTCCTAAGAGGAGGAGTTGTGTCTGTGTGCTTTGGGTCTTGTTTCTAGTGGTTGATGCTGTTTTTCATGAGATCTCTGGGCAGCTATGCATCTTCTTTGGAGAAATGTCCATTTGGATTTTTTTTTTTGCCAATTTTTTAAAGTTTGACTTTTTAATTATTGAGCTGAAATAATTCTCTATATATTCCTTTTGTTCAAATATATGACTTTCAAAATTCTTATATATTCTGGTTATCTTTCTATTTTTTAAAAAAATCTTTTGCTGCACAAAAGTTTTACATCTTAATGATATCCAGCTCATATTTTCTTAGCATCTTATGTTTTTGATGTTTTGATGTCATATCTAAGAACCAGCACCTAATCCAAAGCCATGAAGTCATTTATGCCTGTGATTTTATTATTTATTTTATGTTGTGTGTTTATTTTGCCTGCATATCTGTGTGCCACATGCATGTGGTGTGCAAGGAGGCCAGAAAAGGTCATTGAATCCCCTGGAACTAGAGTTGCAGATGATTGTGACCTTCTATGTGTGTGCTGGGAGTCAAACCTGGATCATATGAGAGAGTAGCAAGTGTCCTCAACTTCTGAGACATCTCCTATATTTTCATCAGCATTATCTTTAATGGTTTTTATCCCTATATGTAGGTTTCTGATCCTTTCTGACTTTCTTTCTTTTTTTTCTTCTTCTTTCTTTCTTTTTTTTTCTTTTTTTCTTTTTTTTTTGAGACAGGGTTTCTCTGTATGGCCTTGGCTATCCTGGAACTCACTCTGTAGACCAGGCTGGCCTTGAACTCAGAAATCCACCTGCCTCTGCCTCCCAAGTGCTGGGATTAAAGTTGTGTACCACCACGCCCGGCCCCTTTCTGACTTTCTCTTCCACTCTCCACACTTCTTCTGGACTCTCCAGTGGCCTCAGGGTTGTTTGTTGAGAGGATTGCTGTTCGCCTCGGTGAATTGTCTTGGCTGAGAACACGAGAGAGTCTGTTTCTGGGGTCTCAGTCCTGACCACTGAGCTTTCCTGCTTTCATCCTGCCTTTGCAGCAGTCGGTCCTGGTCACTAACTGTCTAGGGAGCTTCACACTCAGATGTCTGAGTTCTCCAGCTTGGCTTTTCCTTCTCAAGATTGTTTCGCTCTTATGTGTCCCCTGAATTTTCAAATGAATGTTAGGCCCATTTTGTTAATTTCTGCGAAGAAGCTGCTTGAGAGTGCAATAAGGATTATGCTGAGCACACATGTATTTGGAGAAGGCTGTCATCATTGGGGCTGCAGCTCAGTGGTAGAGGTCCTATAAGCTTAAGGCAGCCTCTAGAACTACAATTTAAAGAGACAAATGAATCATACGGCCTCTTATCCACGAACAGGTGGTAGCTCTTATTTTATTGGCATCCTTAACTTTCTCCAGTAACAGTTTATTATTTTCAGACCACAGGCTTTAGGTTCCTTTTGTCAAATTTATTGTGAAGTTTCTCCCCTCGTTTTGATGTCTTTGTAATTATAATTGGAGCCAGGCACAAACTATTAACCTCCGTGCTTCTGAGGCTGAGGCTGAGGCAGAGGCAGGCGAGTCTCTGTGAGTCTTTTGTTCATATACACTGTCCATCTTTACTTCCAGTGCATCTATTCCGCATTTAAACCACTGGCCTTTGAAGTGAATGTTCACTGTTGGTTTGGTGGAAGAATTGAAGTAGTCTATACTTGTTTTTATCTTCCGTTCTCTTTTGACACAACCTTTGCTTATTCATCGTTATGTATACAGCTTCAAACATGTGCATGATAGTTATCTTGCTTTTAAATCTGTAGGACTCTGAAAAGAAAAGCATCCTGCATTTAATTGTGTCTCTGTATCTCTGTATTGAAGCACAAGTGAGCAGCTTTGATGTTAATGGGAAGATAGGACGTAAGAGCACCTGCTGCCTGTGTCCTATTTTATAAATGTTTAATCTGTGCATGTTGTTAACATCAGTATTGGGACCATAGTCATCATCCACAGTAGCCCTCAGTACTAGGAGCACAATCATCATCCACAGTGGTCTTCCTCTTTAGCTATTACTAATCAGACTCCTCTCTGAAGAAATGTGCTGGTGTTCAGTGTGATTCTTTTCTCACAATGCTCTCTGCATTCTTGAGTTCTTAATCTGAGCTCTCTTCATGACAATCAATCTTTTCAGCATAACAAATTAACTTTCCAGAAAGATGATCACTGTGCAGAAGAGCTACATGTTGTCTTCAGAACAGAGATCCTCATTGCCACATCACTCCACTGTCTTGGGAAAGCTGGTGCTGTAGAGAAGCTGAGGACAATGCCGTTTGCAGTGAACTGCATCTCAGCGTTGCAACGTTTGTGGCAAAGTAGCCGAGGATAGACTTCTTTATTTGGATTAGCCTAGGATGACCCTGCTGTTTTTCAAATGCATGGGTTCTTGGGGATGAGGAAATCCTCCCACCATCTCTTTGGTCCCTGCCCTCTCCTTTTGTTTTAACTTTGCAAGAGCTTATTATTTGGATGTCTTTGAATTTCATAGTTCTTTATTTCTTCTTTATGCTTTCTTTTTCCCCTTCATTTATTTTCCACCACATTCCAATAGTGTTTTCCTGAGATTTTCCTCTATTCCATTCAATTTCCCTTAACTAATGCCAACATCAAATTTGACTCAGCTGCAGTGATTTTGGCTTCCATGGAATCTTTTAGCTTTTTTTTTTTCCCCTCGTAGCAAGATTCTCTCCTATCCAGTTGAAATTAAAGCTTTCCTTTTCTGTCATCCTTTATATCAATTTATCAATGGAGATGACATTCTCCTCAATCTTTCACCTTTATTGCAAATCTTTCTTCTTTCTTTCTCTTTCTTTCTTTCTTTCTTTCTTTCTTTCTTTCTTTCTTTCTTTCTTTTTCTTCCTTTTCCTTCCTTCCTTCCTTCCTTCCTTCCTCCCTCCCTCCCTCCCTCCCTCCCTTCCTTCCTTCCTTCCTTTCTTCCTTCCTTCCTTCTCTTTTTTCTCTTATATATATATGGGTGCTTTGCCTACATGCTTGTCTGTGCACCATGTGCATAGCCCATGGAGGTCAAAAGAGTGTGTTGGATACCCCACAACCAGATGACTTTGAGTTACCATGGAATTGAACCCAAATCTTTCTCTGGAGGAGCAGTTAGTACTTTAACCACTGAGCCATCTCTCCAGCTGCATTTTTTTAAAAATATAAGTTTTTTTAATTGGAAGAAAAGAGGCTCTTTAAAAAAAACAAAACAGTACAGGTATACAAGTGTGTCTTTACTTTATGATAAGATTTAATTGGGTTTTATTGGAGATTTACTTTCAACAAACCTGAGAGGGGTTTGGAGCAAATGGCTTACCCTCTGCTCCTGTGGAGTCTGCTTGGACCTTGTTTAGGATCTCAAAGGCTGGATCCTTGCCTAAATGTGGGGAGAAATCTAAGTTTTCCAAGAAAATGGCTTACTCTGCTCCAGGAAAGGTGGTAAAAGTCACCATGGCATATTCCCGTGTTTCAGAGGACAGAGAGTCTCTGCTCTCGGAGTTCTGTCAGTATCGTTGTTCAGAGGCATAAGATATCTAGGAAGGTCCTCTCTCAGGGCCATACTCTTGCTTTGCTTCCTCCTCAGAGAGAGGGCTTGTGTGGAGCTGGGAACTGAGCTCTGCCCCTGGGCTTTCCCCATAGTGATGCTGTCCTGAGAGGTTAGTTCTCTTTGTATCTCAGACACATGGCTGCCAACTCGTGGAGGGTGGGAGGCAGGAACAAAAACAAAGCACCAGAGGTTGCCCCCACGTTCCTTTGTTCCTCTTGGTCCCGCTCACACTGTGCTGTCTTTCTGCCATGGTGTGTGCTGTTGTTTCCAAGTGTAGCCATGTTGGGAGGATCGCTGGCCCTTGCTTCACCTGCTCCTGCTTGTCCATCTTGCCTTCATTGAGGCCATGACAATCACTACTGTGGTCTCTTCATGTTACTATAAAGTTATTTCATTTTTCAAAAATATATTTCCTTTTGGATAAACAGGTAGATTTTAATAAGACTGTAGGATGGGATAAGATATTTTAACTTGATGTTTATGATGCCATTCTGTTCAGTGGCCACAAGGTTGTGAGATTACTCCAGGGCCATTCTAAGAATGAACCAACCAGTTAGAGAGCAATTCTGGGAGGGGTTAGCATTAGGCATCTGCAATAATGTCTCAGTAAGTACAGGGTGAAACAGTCACACAGTAGAGTGTAGAAAGAGGAATGGGCGGGAAAGGCTTAGTTTTGGCAGCATTTCTGAAGTGGAGTTGGAGAGGTAATAGGTTGGGAGAGAGGAGAAGAAAGATGTCAAAACTCATCCCAAGTCACAAGTTAGGTGGTTGAGTCAATAAATATTAACATGAAGGCTGAGAATTGAAGAGAGAGAGAGAGAGAGAGAGAGAGAGAGAGAGAGAGTTTGACAGATAAAACATCTTGGATAGTCTAAACTTGAGAAGTATATAAGACATCAAATAAGGCATGGGTATTCTGATGGTTCCTGGGAATTTGGACGTAGATCTTCGAGATCGAGAGACCAGAGGAGCTGTAATTGGGATGCAGAGTTAGTGAGTGGTTCAGTGTACGCTTAGCTGAGTCAGCCTGTAGTACAGAAAGTAAAGACAGAAGATCGTGGAAAAACGATATCTAGGGAAACACCATGTTAAGAAACGGTCAAGGAGAGAAAATTAGGAAAAAAAGAGACTCAACAAGAATGCTTTTGAAAGTAGAAGGTCAAAGAGACGGTTTGAACCTGGTAGTTGGGGAAACCATGTTCATGTTCACAGTGGCAGAAAAGGCAAGAAGGCTAATGAGACTACACACAGCATCTCTCCTTTAGTGTACTCTCACCTGCACCTCTCCTGTAGCATACTCTCACCTGCATCCTCTGTTCCACCTTCAGTGTGAGGCTGCATAAAGCATCTCTTTTGAAACATACTCACTATTATCCTTCCTTCTGCCCACAACCCAGTGCTTTGGAAACTGAGATGCACTTTATGCTTGCTGCTAAAAACTCTGTTCTCTGAACAATGAGGACCAGCAACCTGGCTCAATGGGTAAAGGTACTTGCCATTACCCTGACTACATGGGTTTGATTTGGGGGACTCGCATGGTTAACAGAGCAAGCCAATTACCCTGCAAGTTGTTCTTTGACCTCCACATGTATGCTGTGGAATGCACATACCATCTCTATAGACAAACAGATAAATAAATAAATAAATAAATAAATAAATAAATGTAAGAAAAAAAAAACCAACCTCGAATGATGTGTTTGCAGGAGGAAATACGGTGATGTGATTGTGGAATTTGGAACTTAACTGTTGTTGGTATAGACAGAATTCATAGAATATTTATTTATCCATATTAAGAGATTAAACCAAGAAAGTAGGAATGGAGGGCTTCATGTAATAAAGGAGGTATTATAGGGAAATTAGTTAGACCAAACAAAGAGTGAATTTGACCACATTTGAATCATAAAAGCCAGCAGATGAAAGATGGCCCAATATTCATTCATCAGACTGCAGCTATTGAAAAAAGTGTGTGCCAAACACTGTTTTAGATGCAGAGGGTACATCAGGAGACAAATAAAAACCTTTGACTTTTATGAGGCTATCTTCTAGGGTTGCAGGAGGCAAAGAGTAAACAGTAAAGTGTATGTGTGCTTGGTGACAAGTGCCCAGAAGAAAAAATAAGCAAGCCAGGCATGGCAGAGGTGACATCCTGTTGCAGTTTCTGGGACAAACATTCCAGGCAGAGGGACCAGGAGCTGCAGAGTCCTAAAGAGAAGTGAGATATGTAAGAAACAAGGACTGCAGCATAGCTCCAGTGGAGTGAGGGAGTGAGCGCCAAGGGACAGAATCTAGGTCCTCGTGGGCTTCAGAATAGGCTCTGGCTTGCATTCACAGAGAAACAAAACATCATTGCTTCTTGGCCTTTTGGCTAAGATCAAGTGTAGAGAAACAAAACATCACAGCAGATGCAGAGCGCAGAAGTGGCTTTGCCCAGTCTGTGTCTTAATAGGATCACTCAGGAGAGAGACTGGGTAGAAATGCAGGACAGAGATGAGGGGAGGTACCCAGTAGTAGGTGGCAGGAGGAGAAATGTTGAAGAAATGTTCTATTTTGAAGATAGAAGATGTAAAATTTCCCAGTTGGATTTGAACCAGAAAGAGAGAAGGAAACTTGACTTTGAAGATTTAGCACCTTCTGAGAAACTGGAAGGATGGAGTTGCCTTGAGACTATAGAAGGAAGGGATTTGGGTGGGAAGATGAACCGCTGTTTTGGATATGTTAGGTCCAGGCTACTGTCTTTACACATGGATGTGGCAAAAATACCTGACAGGAGCAACTTGAGGCAAAATGCATTTCCTTGAACTCACTCACAGTTTCAGAGCTAGAGATGGTCATGATGGGAAAGGAGTGGTGGCTGGGACCTGTGTGGTCCAGGAGGCTTGTAGCACACCTTCTTTAGCAATTTACAGGTCAGGAAGCAGAGGGCAGTTAACCTGGCCCCTCATCAGCTTGTAACCTGCAGCCAGGTCCTACTTCTTAAACGTTCTCCCACCTCCCAACATGGTGCCACCAACTGGAATGCAAGTCTTCAAACCCATGAGCCCATGGGGGGAGTTTTACAATCAAACCACAGCAGACATCTATTTTAATATGGAGATTGCAGAGACAGCAAGTAGGTATGTGCAGAAATCTGGAGCTTGTGGGAGAACACTGAGCTACAGATAACAACTTGAGTAATGAAGAAACGTTTAAGTCCAGTGAGCCTGGATTATCTGCAATGAGACTAGTAGAGTAAAACCAAAGAAGTAGGTATAGATAGAGAAGCAAAGAGGTTTGGGGCATTGAGCCTTGGAATATTCAAGAAGGTCAGCCCCACCCCCATATTTGGGTGTTGGGGGTGTAAAGGGGAGGATGAACTATGGGATTATGGTGTGTCCAGGAGAGCCAAGCAGCAGCAGAAGAAATGGTGGTGGTCTGGGTGTTTTGATGCTCATGGGTCAAAATCAGGTGAAACAGGGGATTAGTGTGGCATTTGGAACAGTGGAGGTCACGAGATGGCCTTTGTAAGATACTTGGTGGAGATTCTCGATGGAGATGGTCCTGTTTTGTGTGTGTGTGTTTTTTTGGGGGGAGGGGTTATACAGAGAAACCCTGTCTCAAAAAACCAAAAAAAAAAAAAAAAAAAAAAAAAAAAAAAAAAAAAAAAAAAAAAACAAACAAAAAACCAAAAAAAATTCCCTTTAAAGCCGAGCATGGTGGCGCACGCCTTTAATCCCAGCACTCAGGAGGCAGAGGCAGGTGGATTTCTGAGTTCAAGGACAGCCTGGTCTACAAAGTGAGTTCCAGGACAGCCAAGGCTACACAGAGAAACCCTGTTTTGGAAAAAAAAAAAAAAAAAAAAAAAGCACTACAACAAAAATAACTAACAAGCTCAGTAGTCAGATTGGCATCAGCCACCTTTGTCTATCTCACAGTCTCCTGCCCAGAGCAACAGTGTCTGCCCATGGAGGCACGGGAACCTAGTGACTGTTTTAGGGCAGAGCCGACCTTGACATCCCTTAATTCAGAGGCTCCAGGAGGCTTTCATTTGAGAGATGATTGGGATATTTTTTCTTTAAAAAAATTAGTATTTCATGTCAGAGCAACCCAAGAATATAACTTAGACTCGAGTGTATAAAGGGACAGTGACCTGCAGTCCCCTTTCTACCTCTGCTCCGTCTTCAGCCCGTCCTGTCCAGGACGGCTGCCTTTAACCTTTGTACAGCGTTGTCTGGCATGTGCTTCTGGTCAGCATCCGCTGAGGTAGCAGCTGCTTTCCTATCATGCCAGCCAAATCTTTCACCCCCGAAGCCTTCCCCCAGCAGTGATGGACAGAGCTGGGGTAGGAAGCATCCTCTGCCTACGGCAGCATCTGAGTAAGTGTTCCTTCCCCTAGGTTTCCTTCCCTGTGCATCCTTTACCCTAGAGTAAGGCCTGCTTCTCTACTTGCTTAGTTGGCTGTTCTACTTGGTAACTGGGTTGTTCCCCCCCTCCCCCACCATAAGCCAAGTTAAATCCAAATTTAGTTGACGGTCAGTAATGTCACAGGTGTCTTATCCTTCCTTCTGTTGTGGCTTCGGTTTTGTTCTGTTTTACTTTTGCCATCTTCCTTTCTTGTCTGTTCATTTTTGAAGTCTCCCTTGTGAGGCTTTTGTCCTGTTTAGTTTCAGCTGACTGCACTTTTGTCATTCTCTGTCCGCTGGCCTCTAGCCCATGTTGACTCTCGCACTAA
This sequence comes from Mus minutoides, assembly GCA_902729485.2. Classification (NCBI taxonomy): domain Eukaryota; kingdom Metazoa; phylum Chordata; class Mammalia; order Rodentia; family Muridae; genus Mus; species Mus minutoides. The sequence continues at coordinate 677,336 of LR749592.1, read as the reverse complement.
ACATCTCTTCCTCTTTCTAGGTTCCCAGAGTCATCTGGGTGGGGCACCCTTTAGCAACTCGCTAAAAACAGCCGCTCAGAGGGAAGGAGCAGCGAGGCTCTTGCATCTCTTAGGGTTTCCACGTCACCACTCTTGTTCCTAAGTGTTTTTATGTCATGTGTTGCTCCCACCCACCCTGTTTCCAGAAAGGATGTAAAAGTATTGGTCTTTTGTTTTGTTTCCTAGTCTTGTATGTACTAGAAGTTTATGGTGATGTGTCTTGGCACAAGTTAGTTTCTGTCCCCTGTGATCCACCCGGTTTGTGATTTGTGTATTACGTGGGAGCGTTTGTTCCCTCCCAGTCAGAAATTCTCATCTTTCAGTTCTGGAAATTTCCCTCATCTCTGACGACTTCCTAACACTTTGTGTCCGTTCTGCAAAGCTTTCTGAGTTGCGGCGGCAGAGCTGTTTTCTGGTAGTGCTCCCTGACAAGTGCTCCATCTCTAGGCTATTTCCTCTACTTTATGGTCAACATTTTTTTTAAAACTTTTTTTCTTTTATTGAAAATAGTTTTTTGTTTTTGTTTTTGTTTTTTGGGGTTTTTTTTAACTTTACATCCAGACCCCCAACACCTCCCCCTATCAGCCCTGTCCCTTCTCACCTCCAAGTTCCACCCTTACAAATCCCAACCCCGTCACTCCCTCCCCTTCTCCTCAGACAAGGGGAAGTCCCCCTTGGGTGCTTCCCTACCTTGGGACATCCAGTCTCTGTAGGCCAACCGCATCCTCTTCCACTGAGGCCTCACTAGATAGTCCAGTTAGGGGAAGGAGATCCACTGGCAGGCAACTGAGTCAGAGACAGCCTCCACTCCACTTGTTAGAGGATCCACGTGAAGACCAAGCTGCACATCTGCCCCAAATGTGTAGGGGGCCTAGATCCAGCCACCACATGCTCTTGGGTTGGTGGTTCAGTCTCTGGGAGCCCCCTACCCGCAATGGGCTCAAGTTAGTAGACTCTGTAGGTCTTATTGTGGTGCCCTTGACCCCTCTAGCTCAATCAATTCTATTCCCCACCATTTCACAAGAAACCCCGAGCTCCAGCTGATGTTTGGCTGTGTTTCCATCAGCTGCTGGATGAAGCCTCTCAAGAGACAGTTATGCCAGGCTCCCATCTGCAAGCATAGCAGAGTATCTTTAATAGTGTCATGGTTGGGATGAGTCTTAGGTTGGGGTAGTCACTGGTTGGCTGTTCCCTCAGCCTCTGGTTCATCTTTATCCTTGTGCATTTGTAAGCAGGACAAATTTTGGGTTGAAGGTTTTGTGGGTGGGTTTATATCTCCTTTTTTCCACTGGAAGTCCTATCTGTTTACAGGAGGTAGCCATTTCAGTTTCTATATCCCCCACTGGTAGGAATCTCAGCTAAGGCCCCTCCCCATAGACCCCCTGTAGCCTCCCCCATCCCAGGCCTCTGGCTAGTCCCCTCCCCATAGACCCCCTATAGCCACCCCATCCCAGGCCTCTGGCTAGTCCCAGTGGTGCCCCGACCAATTTCTGTTTGTATTCCCAGCCCTCTCTCATTTTGGTTACTTTGGATAAATTCCTAAAAGCTTGGCTTTATTTTCTGAGGACTTACTTAAGCAAAGTCATACTCTTTCTGCTCTCACAGACTCAGTATCTCCTAGTATAGTATAGTGAGGGATTGGCAAGCAGAGGAAGGAGAACACCAGGGCACAGAGTTTCCCTTTTATTCAGCCTGAGCTCTGAGCGGAGAAGCTGGAACCATCCCTGTTCAGGGTGGGTCTCTGGAAATGACCCCACAGACTCATCAGATCCATCGCTACTAGATAGCTCTAAATCCAGTCAAGTCGGCCATGATAATTAACCCTTACAGTGCCTAAATAATTTATCATGGGCCAATCAAACCCACAGTTCAGTTTCTTTTTCGAGTTGGTTTTTCTACTGAATTCTTAAAAATCTTTCCTCACCCTGTCCAGTTGTCTCACAAAGCTAGAACATTCTGTCTTTTTCCAAGTTACATTCCCTTCCCATCATCAGAACTAGTTTTTTCCTCTGCACTGTAGAGATCCTCCACCATATGTAAATTCCTTTCCGAAGGATGAGGTCCTCAGATACTTGAAATGATGCTGTCTTGGTTCTTCTACATGTGCCATTCCCTAGCCTCAAGAAACCTAAGCCTTAACTCTTCCCCTGAGCACTTGAATGCTTTTTGAATATGAAATGTCCCCCTTGGCTTCAGGTGAGGGGCTTGGCTTCCAACATAGCTTTGAGAAGTAATTGAGTTCTAACCAAATGGCTAATCTCTTGTTGGACTCCTGATACTGTGGCATTATTGGGAGACAGTGAAAGTAGGTGGTAGGAGCCTTGTTGTGAGGTGGCTCACTGTGGCCATGTCCTTGGGTGTTCTATCTTGACCTGCTTCTTCTCTTGTATTCCTCTCTCAACTCCCTGCCCTCCAGCTACCGTGAGGTGGGAACCTCCATACATGCTCCTGTTGCCAGGATGTTCTGTCCCAGCTTGGAGCCAAATAGTCATGTGATCCCTTTGAAACTGAACCAAAGACAAATTTTCCCTCCTTGGAGTTGTGTTTGGCTTTGGTCTCCATGGTGATACCTGACTACTACAGAAGCTCTAAAGTGGATGGAAGCCTTTGGGGAGCTTCAGACCATCCCCTGCTGCAAAGGTCATGCTTAGTGTGTGCCTACATCTTAATGCAGCTTTGCTTTGAAAGAAGGCCTTGAACAGGTTGGTTTAATTGCCCTCTCCTGTGGTTTAACTTGGGAACTTTCACATATAGCTTCTTTCCTAGCTTCAATTATTTCACATGCTTTCCAAATTAGGGATGCGTGCGTGCGTGCGTGTGCGTGTGTGTGTGTGTGTGTGTGTGTGTGTGTGTGTGTGTGTGTGTGTGTGATCTACTGTTTTTTTGTTGTTGTTCTTTTCTTTTGAGTCTCTTTTCCAATTAAATCACAAGTGAAAGCGCCAAGTTGATTTGAAAATTGGAAAAAAAAATCTTGTTAGTGTAAAATGCATAAATAAAACTATCAGGTGTATATTTGAGAATAAAACCATGATATAAACAGGCACCTCCCAGACATCTTTTTTTTTTCCCTTGTTCCGGTCAACCCCCGCTCACTCCGCTCGACCCTGCTCGCTCCTGCCGGCTCTGCTCGCTCTGGCCAGCCCCACTCGCTCCCGGCTGCCCCCGTACGGCCCCCCACTTGTTCCAGCTGGCCCTGCTCGCTCCAGTCGGCCCCGCTCGCTCCGATCAGCTCTGCTTGCTCCGGTTGGCCCACTCGTTCTGGCCTTCCCCGTTCAGGCCCCACTCGCTCCTGCCCTGCTAGCTCCGGCCATCCCCCATTCGGCTCCACTTGCTCCGGACAGCCTCACTTGCTCCGGTTGGTCTCTCCGGTCCAAGGATTCATTTCTTCTTCTTATTCTTCATAAGTACACTGTAGCTGACTTCAGATGCACCAGAGGAGGGCGTCAGATCTTGTTACGGGTGGTTGTAAGCCACCATGTGGTTGCTGGGATTTGAACTCATCACCTTTGGAAGAGCAGTCGGGTGCTCTAACTCACTGAGCCATCTCACCAGCCCCCAGACATCTTATTAAATACTCAGTTTAACATGTTATTTTATTTGTTCTTTACAACAACCTTTTGACATGAGAGCCATTGTTACACTCATTTCATAGATGTGGAATTAAGGCCAGTGTCATACAACTAGGAGGATGGAGGGTAAGATGCAGAGCTGATACTACAGCCCAGTTTGTGTTGTAACATGGAAAAGCCAAGCTCCCCTTTACATGCTATGCTAATGGTAGCCGACATTTCTGATCTAGCCTAATGAGATGTCTTATGTTTCCCTTCTTTAGCAGACCACGATAAAGGTAAAAGCATTTATTTTGTAGTTCCACATTGACCTTTGAATGTTACTTTTTATGGCCCTTTATATGTCAACAAATCCATGACCCTATGCCTTATACTGAGCACAGGTCAGGCAATCAGGTATCTTTAGGTCAGAGCCAACACAGCTATAAATGAGGACGTGAGTGATCTGGGAAAGTGCTCTGACTTCAGTACTTTTTAGAACTGTTTATCCCCATACTAAACTCTCCATGGGCTTTTGGTGTTTGTGTGTTTGCTCTCTGTATTTTTTCCCTTCTTTGTTGTTAGTATTCTCAATAGAATATTTATAGCCATGAATTGTGCCTGAAATTCTTTGCATATGGGGGAGAGTACGAGGAAGTTGCCCTGGGCATTTCAGATTATAATGTCCAAGGGACAAGAACAAAGCCATGCTTGATCCAGGCCATGACTGCTTGTATTCAAAGACTTTTTGAGCTAAGGTGTGGGGTCCAGCTACAGGCTCATCTGGGAATTACAGTCCTGGTTTGTGTCCAAGTTATTGGGGCAGAGGAATTGTTCTCACGGATTCTGGAAACTGAATTCAGACTCTAGGGGGACGTAGTGAACAGAAACCAGTGGGAGAAGTCACCCTACTGATTTCATACACATTTAAGGTTAAGCTCTGGATCTGAGGGTGGAATTGAAAGATGGGCAGTGACCTGGGTAAACAGACAGAATGTTGGTTGTATATCCCATTATATACTGGGCAATAGACTGAGCTAAAGAAGTTTTCTTGGATCCTCACAAAGGAGAGAAAAATCCCAAGACATTTACCACAGGCATGTGAGCAACTGGATTCAAATGCCTTCTGCCTAATGGAAGAAAATCTATCATAGATTCCAGGGATTAGATGGGACATATCCTTAGAGGACAAACTTACTCTGTGTTCTGTAGGACAGGGAAGAGCTGGCTAAGACAAGATGAAAGACAGATGGCTGATGGGAATTCTGTGAGTTGGAGCTGCTTGCCTTCTTGAGGTCTTGGTCCCTCCTCTTTTTTAGCCACTCACTTTAGAATATGCTGGTCTGGCCTGATGACAGCCTGATGATCTGGAGAGTTGTAGAGGATGAATGGTGACCTTCTCTAACCTCCTAATCCCAAAGCAAGAGGTCCATATGGAGCATTTCCATCGCACAAGAATATCCCTCATCACACAGAGCCCTCATCACAGGAAAGCACCCCTCATCACACAGGGCATCCCTCATTGCTAGGTGGTATCTCTTGCCTAGAATCCCAGTACTTAAGATGCTGAGGCAGGAAGCTGGTGAGGATAGACCAGCTGGGGAGGGAAGAGTAGGATGGTACCAAGCCTACAACCTGCAGTCACTCCCTGGGATCCAGGTAGAGGAAGGAGAAAATGGACTTTACAAAAGTTATCATGCAGTCTATACTGGTGTCAACATGTAACACATAAAACACTAACTAACTAACTAACTAACTAACTAACTAACTAACTAGTATAATTTAAAAAAAAATCACACACACACACACACACAACAAAAATTCTAGACTGGGCTACATATGAGGTTCTGCCATGAGCAAGTGAACAGGCCCTTATGATTCAGGGTCAGTTTCTTCACTATGCATGACTTACTATGCAGAACTGAACCCTCCTCAGTTCCTGGTCTGTCTCCTTTTTGTTTCTGCTTTATCATGTAGACTGTCTCCTTTTTGTTTCATTTTCAAAGTCAGATATTGACAAACTGTGCAGGTCTTGCAGGGTGTGGCAAGATCCAGAGACCATGTCATAGAAGGAAGAACTTGTCAAACGAGGTAGTAAGACCTGGATGTGGCTGTTAAAAAGGAAGCTCTAAGCAAAAATGCCGCCTTGTTCCTGGTCATTCAGAAAGCTTAACTATTTAAAGAGCTGCTCATGTGACCTTGGGGGCCAGAGTTGGGGGGTGGGGGTAGAGTGGGAAAGGGAAATCAGTCTAATGCAGGGAGAGCCACTGAGGGAAGTTCTTTGTAGGCGACAGGAGGGTAGGTGACGGTGAGCAAGGAAGATGTGAAGAGAAGCAGCCACGCCCATGTCTCCTCAGTGCCTCCATCCTTCGGTTCATCTCATCTTTGTTCTTTGCTTGGTTGTTTCTCCATTTCCCAACAGCTTTTCCGTTCTTTTAGCAAGTTCTGAATGGATTAGCTGGAATTCTAAGGCTGCTTTTCAACCCCTGGCCTTGGGACCGTAAATGTTCTTCTGAGGTAGTATTTATTTTGGAGGTGAAGCCTCTGGGCAGATGTCTAGGATAAGCATGCGGAGGTGGAAGTAGATGTTTTGGTTGACTTGATACTCAGTCCCATATGGGCTGGCATTGCTCCTCTGTTTTAGCTTTAAGATTTGCATGCCTACAGGCTGTGTGTGTGTGTGTTTGTGTGTGTGTGTGTGTGTGTGTGTGTGTGTGTGTGTGTGTATGAATACTGTGTCTTATGGAGTTTATTTGAAAAACTCAAGAAGAGAGCAAACACATATTTTTTGAGGCTGTCAAGACTATCAAAATATGATGTTTTATGAATATTTCTGCTCTCATCACATTTCCATTCCCTGGACCTGCTTTTACCTTGAAAATGCCTGATTCACAATGATCTGTATAATAGTGGTCACCACTTACTGTGTGGGACACATAAACAGAGACTTTGTCTGTGATTTCCCAAGGTAATTCATGCTGAATTCACATGAGACTCCAGCATTGTCTCTGGCCAGCACATCAAAGGAAATTGGCAAAATTGTCTCTGGAGTTGAGAGTTAACACGCAGTCTTTGCTACTTCCTTTCTGTAGGCTGACACCTCCCTCCGGTTTGGCATGAGTGACACGTATGTTGCAGCTTGCTGCAATCCATTTTTTTTCCCCAGGCTCTCTTTTGCATGTCCCATATTAGCTATAGAAAAATCCAACAGTCCAGTTTTTAGATTATATCTTCTATTTTAGGACTTGACATTAGTCCCAGAAAATTCAAATAAGTATTGTTGAACTTCTTAGTTCATAGGTATTCAGAAAAAAAACAATACCCATTTATATTTTTCCTGGCATTTTGGTGGTAGGGAAAAATGTTTGAATTTATTTTAAGGACAAATCACATGGCAAAAAGAATAACAAACACTTGTGGTTGCCTTGGGAACCTGCTTTCGAGATAGTCCCTATTGTGGTAGGGAGGAACAGATGTGGAGATCTTTACAAAAAGATAGCTTTCTAAGTCAACCGTTTTCTTGTCTGATTCTGATTACCATATCCTGCCTTCCTGAGGGAGGAATGGAGTTGGATACTTTAGATAACAAAACACATGTTTATTTTTCAAAAAAGAAAAAAGTGGTAATCTGACTGTTTAGCATCATAGATGAAAGGGAAATAGAGACAGGAGATCTGGTGTCTTATAGTCCTGGATACTTCTTGAAACTGCCTGCCACCTAGTGATGTGCCTGCTGCTCACAAACGTGGCTGGCTTGGGGCACACTTTATTGAGATACTAAAAGCCACCTAAGGATTGGTTGTCAGGATGTTTATCACCAGCTCTCCTCAGCAGCTCTTCGTTCTTGCCAACCTCAGAGGCCTGGAGACCCCTTTTGAACCCTGTGGTTTTGAGTAGAGAATGGTGCTACCAGCAGGGTTTGAGGACCTCAAAAGAACACTCTGACTTTGTTCCCCATTCCTTGAGGGACCCAGGAAGTGGCAGTTCTGGAGAGCAATAGCAGTGTGACCTTCCAAACTACACAGGGCTCTGGTCTTGCCTTTTCTTCAACACACATTTAATGTAGAGCTGGACCACTTAGACACTGTTGGAAGGCACCCACTGGCCCCAACATTCTTTGCCCCACTGAGTTGGAAAACAATGAAGAAAGAGAAGAGCGGGTTACCTGCTGGCAGAGGAAGTTGGACTGGGAGCTGGCTGGGTAGGGGGCAGCAGGATGTGTAAGCTTAGTGTCTACAGAGTTTCAGGGTTCAACCCACTGCATGCACTCTAGCAGGCCCAGGTGATAATGGAGGAATGTGAGTGTGAGGAGAAGCCATGGGGATGATGGGAATGACCGACCCGTGCAGAGTCAGCAATGCAGGTAAAGGCTCTAAAGCTGTATGTCAGAGTCTGAAGGAGGAGATGCTGTTTGCCGAGGGTGCAGCAGCAGGAGCAGGAGGAGCAGGAGGAGCAGGAGCAGGAGCAGGAGCAGGAGCAAGAGCAGGAAGAGCAAGAGCAAGAGCAAGAGCAAGAGCAAGAGCAAGAGCAAAAGAGCAAGAGCAAAAGAGCAAGAGCAAAAGAGCAAGAGCAAAAGAGCAAGAGCAAAAGAGCAAAAGAGCAAGAGCAAGAGCAAGAGCAAGAGCAAGAGCAAGAGCAAGAGCAAGAGCAAGAGCAAGAGCAAGAACAGCTCACATGACCAGACAGGCACTGCCCATCCCCTTATCTCGCGTGGTCCTGAGAACTAAGCTCCTCTGAGTACGTTTTCGTCTCTGTATCTCTTGCTGCTATGACTAGACAACTTCACTCAGTTCTTGTTGACTAGCATCCAACAGGGTTCTTGCTTTTGGACTAGCTTCACTAACTTCTGGGGGGAAAAAAGAAAAGGGAGGGAGGGACGGAGGGAAGGAGGGAGGGAGGGAGGGAGGGAGGGAAGGAATTCAAGCAGAGAGCCAGGCATTCAGATGAGCCTGCTTCAGACCTGGGCTTATTTCTTACTAGACAGGCAATGTCAGCGTCAGACAGGTAACTGCCTCCTCTAAGCCAAGTAACTTAATTTCACTGAGTATCGGGGCTTTGGTTTTCTTTTACCTACAGAATAATGTTGATATCTGGCCTTAGCTTAAAGCTTTAAATGATGTAATGGATACATGCCTGGCCCATAGTTATCCTTGACTCTAGTAGCAATTTCTAGACTAGTCTATTTTGGCCAAGATCATAAGGTCACAGGAAGTAAGATTGGGCACAAAGCCAAACCCACCACCTATGAAGCAGAAACCACTAGTTTGAGTTTCTCAGAAGACGTCTGTGTAAACTGGTTATACTTGACCAAAGGAAGCTGTAGGTAGATGTGCAGACTAGAAAAGAGAAGAGTTAAATGTGTGTCAGTTTTACCTAGGGACAAAAGCATAGACACCCCAGAGTAAACCAAGCTTGTGGTCCATCACCCCATCTGTACTTAGCGTCATTGAGTGCCTCTGTGAGCCTTCTGATCTGGGGTTTACTCTTAAGCAAAGTAGCCCAAGAGAGGCTGCTATGAGGCTTCCCCAGAAGTGTCTGGTGAGGCAAGGAGCCGCAGATCTTCCACAGTTTGGTGATGTTGCTCTTGTTGTGTAAGGAGACAGGAGAGTACTTAAGACTGATGCTGGGGAAGCAGCTGGGTTGCTCTGAGGGCCTGAGCCCGTCTTCTGCCCTTTGCCCTCTTATACTCCTTCCCAGTGGCTGCTTCAGCCACTGTTCCCACTTCCCTTGGGATGATTTGTGTGTGTGTGTGTGTGTGTGTGTGTGTGTGTGTGTGTGTGTTTCTCCTTTCCCATGGTGACTCCAAATCTTGTTCTCCTTGTTCACCTCAAGTGTGTGTGTGTTTCTCCTTTCCCATGGTGACTCCAAATCTTGTTCTCCTTGTTCACCTCAGCCACAGCCAAGTTTTGGTAGGAGATAGGCACAGTTCATTTTAGTCTTAAAATCTCCAGGGATCTTTTTCTTTAACTTCACCAAATTGACAATTCAAAGAGCAAGAAATAATGGAGGGTGGAGGGTACCTCCAGCCCAGGACATCCATATCGGCTTGAAAAGGGGCCTGAAGAACAAGCATAGAGGAGAGGGGAGGAAGAAGAAGAAGAGGAGGAGGAGGAGGAAGAGGAGGAGGAGGGAAGGTATTCATGCCCCACCTCCCTGCTGTGTCCTCTTCTCTGTCTGAGAAAGTGAACCTTGATTTTTAGACCCTGATGCTAATGTTCTCCAAGAAAAGGGGCAGCATGATTGGGACTCACCAAGCCCACGTCTGTTGAGTTCAGGGCCCCCAAAGTTTACTGTCAAAAGGAAAAGCTTCCTTCTGTAAGTACCAGATCCGGTGAGGAAAAGCAACAGACATTTGAAGTCTGTTCCCTGTGTGTCTGTGTAGCATAAATGTGAGTGTATGTGTGCATGTGTGTGTACAGAGGACAGCCATTGACATTAGAGTTATTTACCTTACTGTTACTCTATTCTTTACCTTATTTGTTTTTAGTAGACCCTTTTTCTGATCCCAGAGCTCAAGTGATTGGCTAGGCTGGCTAGCCATTAAGTTTTGGGGTTCCCCATCTCCCTCCTATCTCCCCAGCAGTAGGGATACAGATGAGTTCCATCAAGCCCAACAAGGTCTCTGTGGATCCAGATTCAGGTCCCAGCCTTTCATGGCAGGCGCTCTGCTGACTGAGTCATCCCCCCAGCCACTGAAACACAGTGAGTGAGAGAGAGAGAGAGAGAGAGAGAGAGAGAGAGTCAAGGAAGGAGGCAAAGGGCCTGGTTGAGTAGATGATGTGTGCCAGGCGGGAGGGCGCTGGGGTCATGGTGCTTCTTCATGAGTTACAAAGCTGAGACAAGCAGACAGGCTGTCCCCAGAGAGTGCCAACTAAACTCAAGGAGGTTTTGCTCACTAAATAAATACACTATTATTTCAAAGATTTTTTTCATATTAGTGTTCTTTCTAAAACTCTACTTCTTATTTGTAAATGGAGTAAAACAGTTTGCCTCATAGGATGTTTGAAAAATCAAATAAAAATTTAAAGATATCTCATGCTTTACAAATTACACACAAAACACCTCACTTTTCCATTATCTTTTGAGACTGCTCTCAATCATGACAATTCTGAGACACAGTAACTTTATCTGGTTAATAGTTAGAAATCCAATGTGGAACATAGGGAAATTTCTTAATTTTCCTTGCAGATCTGTTTTGTAAGGTGAAAGAAGTTATTAGTAGCCTCCTTTCCTAACTTAATGTTAACTCAGAAGAAAGATAAAGGCAAGGAGATAGAAAGAATGACGAGGTCATTTAGATGTTAGGAAACATAAGACACCCAAACACTTGGCCTCAATCATATGCATCTGTGTGTGGCACGTGCACATGTGAGTACACCAGGTGTCTTCCTTTGTCATTCTTCACCTTAATTTTTAAAGATTTATTTTTAATTTGATGTATATGGGGGTCATGTGCACTTGAGTGTGGCTGTCTACAGAGGCCATAAGAAGGCATGGATCCTCTGAAGCCTGAGTTACAGGAGGTTGTGAGCCACCTGAGATGTGGGTGCTGGGAACTAAACTTAGGTCTTCTGCAAGAACAGCAAGTGCTCTTAACTCCTGAAGTATCTCTCCAGCCCCAGACGCTACCTTAGTTTTTGAGACAAGGCCTTTCACTGAACCCAGTGAAAGCCCAGATCCTAGAGGCTGGCTGCCCAGCCATTCTAGCCCAGTTTTAGGATCTGCCTGTTTTCAGTGGTAGGATTACAAGACCCAGGGGAATTGAAAGTTCATATTCATCCTTGGCCACATAATGAGTTCAAGGCCAGTCTGTCCCCCTACCCCCTCCAAGACTCTGTCCCAAGCCCCTTCACCTATAAAATTAGGAAAGAATGACACATGATGCTTGTGTCTGCTCAGTTCTAATGAGGATCCTTTCACACATCATGATGGACATCAATGGCATGAGCATGTGTGGGAGCAGGCCACTGAGTTCGAGGCCAGCCTGGTCTACAGAAGGACTTCCAGGAAGGCCAGGGCTATACAGAGAAACCATGTCTCAAAAACAAAACAAAACAAAAAACAAAAAGATCTCAAACAACAACAACAACAAAAGCCACAGAGAATCTGTGGGCCAGGTTCAGCCTCCTTATAAAAACCCTATTATAAGAACTATGGATGGCCATGTGAGGCCTACCTTAATCCTTTATAAGAATAGGGTGCCATGACTTGATCTCCTAGTAGGTCTCACCTTTTAAAGGTTCTGACAGTTGCCATGTTATCATGCCAGGGACCACACTCCCAGCATGTGAGCCTTTGGAGGACCAGCTGAAGCCAAACTGGAGCAATAACTGTGACATTTATATAATAGGGTCTGTGGGGTAAGGGAAGGAGATAGCAGAGTGTTTAAAAGCTAGGAGAATTCCTTCCAGCATCACTTGGGCTGTGCATTTGCTGAGGATTCGGCAAGGCCAGAGATGATGAGGAGTCGTTTGGGCTCAGTAGAAGCATGGGCAGAAGGACGCAGCGTAAGGATGAAGGCTGCAGAGAAACTTTCATCTAGGAAAATGCATCCCACAATGTGAGCATGCATCATCGTTCTAGAGTGCTTTCTGTTGCTGTGATAAACACCATACCATAAGCAACTTGGGGAGGAAAGGGTTTATTTCCCTTTCCTTCCAGGTCACAGTCCATCACTGAGGAAAGTTAGTCAGGGACTCAAGAAAGAAATTATGGAGTAACCAAGGCTGCTTTCCTGGTTTGCTCCTTAGCTCATCTGGTTTGCTCATGCTCAGTTAGCCTTTTCCCACAGCCTAGAACCTCCTGCTTATACACTGTACAGTGGGACAGGCTCTCCTGCGTCAACGAACTGTCAAGACCATGCCCCACTGACATAGAGTCTGATCTAGGTAGTTCTTCATCTAGGTTCCCTTTTCTTTTAACCAGCACAATAATTAAGTGTGGGTAGAAGGGCACTAGTGGGAAGGCCAGAGGACAACCTTTTTCTCAGGGCTCATTCTCTTTTTCCACCAAGGATTGTGGTGATCAAACTCAGGCCAGCAGTGTTGAGATGTGCGATGACAGGCTGAGGTGGTTGATGGTTGGAAACAAAGTGTACGGAGATTACGCATGCTCTTTAAATTCTAGGATGGGATAAATGGAAGAGAGTAGATCAGAAAGCCTCCCCGTGAGCTTGATATTTGGAAAAATATGGAAATGAATATGGAAGACCCATTACCACTTGGAAAAGAAACATCTAATCCCTGGAAACTAGCCCGTGTTTCACCTAATAGACTAGTAGCAAAATATCATAGTATAGGGGACATGCAAGAAAGGTGATTAAGAAATTTGGCCATCTCTCATACAAATAGTGAGTTTTATTTCAACAAGAGATTGAGAAGGTTTTTCTTTTTCAAATTTTTATTAGATATTTTCTTAATTTACATTTCAAATGCTATCCCCAAAGTCCCCCCCACCCCCCAGCCCCCCAGCCCCCCACCCTGCTCCCCTGCCCACCCACTCCCACTCCTTGGCCCTGGCCTTCCCCTGTAAAGACACAACAAGGGTGGTAAATAGACTTGTGAGCAGTTACTAGTGGTCAGCTCTTGTCAGTAATTGGGGGAGAGTCTCCTTTCTCTTTCCTGGCAACATTGTTGCTGTTGGGATTGGACGGAGCAAACCCGGAGAGTTTAATTTTACTGTTAGTACTTCAGTCTGAGGAAGGTGTGAGGCAGGACCTCCCATGGTGTGCTTTTTAAATTTTTTTTAAAATTTTTGTTTTTTTTTTTTTTGAGACAGGTTTCTCTGTAGAGCCTTGGCTGTCCTGGAACTCACTTTGTAGACCAGGCTGGCCTCAAACTCAGAAATCCGCCTGCCTCTGCCTCCCAAGTGCTGGGATTAAAGGTGTGCGCCACCACTGCCCAGTTGCCATGGTGTGCTTTAAAGTGAGTTGGAGAAGTCCCGATTGGAAAAGGAGCCACAGCACTTCCTAGCTAACTCATGCTGACAAAAGGTTGGAAGTCCACAAGGTTCTACCTTTTCCCAGCACGGCCCATTTATCAGTAACTTGGAGAAAAGCCTAGAAGGCACAGGTAGCAAATTGGCCAACAATGTGAAGCTTTCAGTGAGACTGCCCTATATTACAGAAAGAAATAAGTTGCCTGTAGGTTGAAAAGATGGGCTAAAGAGAGGAGCTGACATTGAAGGGAGCACATGAGGTGAGAATCCTAACTTGATCATTTGTCGGGGGAAGATCTGAAGGTTATCCGGGTTCAAGTATCTGAAATGCATAGTCACATTGCTGGTAACTTTCAGTTTACAAATAATAAGGTGTAATAACCACCTCGACTCCATGACCTTCAGTCACAGAAGCAGGATTTGACAAGTGGTTAATGAACTGGAAGACATCCACCAGAGTGTCACTAGGGTGGCATATAACCTGAAAGTCATGATTCATGAACTGGGTTTATTTTTTTTGGTTTGGAAGGCAGGAAACTTGAGACACACATACTTGCTACCTTTGAATTCTTGAAAAAAATAATGAAAAATGAACACACTGTAAGTTGCTTGATGGTCTAGAGCTAGATCTGTGGAATTTAGAAGGAAACAGAACTTGGATCAAGACCAGAGCTTCCTAACAGTTACAGTGACTATTGTTACCCTAAGTGACTTTGAAATTCTTTGTGTCCCATTGAGAAGAATTTACTACAGAGGTTAAAACCTAGTTCTCAAGAACTATACAGGGACAGATTTGTCCTGCAGCAGCAGTTGGACTAGGTCCCACGTTTGTAACTCCTACCATTCATTAGAATCAACTGGGGATGCTAAGTATGGCCATAGCCTGGTCCCTGCACTGAGACCCTAGGGTGATTGCCTGGGAAAGGACAGGGAAAATCCCTGGCTGATTCTTCTGCGGAGTCAGTGCTGGGAATTGCTGGAGGGAGTCAACTCTGAGGATCCTTTCAACTTCAAATAAAATAACTGTCATTCATGGGATGTTTTAAACATCTGAATGGTGGGAAACCTCACCATGATAGTAAAGTCAGGCAGCACTTGAGCTCAGGGGAGAACAGAGGAGGGTAAAAGGGCCAGAGCCGAGCAGACAGAACCAGAAAGGGTACCTACCTGTTTGACCAACTGTTAGAGAGAAGCTGGGTTGGCTGGCAGAGAATGAGCTTGACTGAAGATGGGCATGCCGTCCTGGGAATTTTGTTGGGATGTGAGCCTTGAAGTATTACAGCCAGGACATTGCTGGGGAGACTGAGCCCAACATAACATAAACCCCCATGGGCTCAGAAGTCAGCAGTGCAGGGAGTCTTCCTGTCCTGGTGACTTCCCTTGCAGAGTGGACCTGTGTTGTGTAGCTGTCTATGAGCCTCACCTGGTGTAATGTAGTGCTCCAAGGCGAGACGCCATGTTCCCTGCAGCTGTTGGTGCCAATCCAAGAGCCTCGACTACTGCTTGGACCAGCTCGCTTCTTGCCAGCACGCTGTGTGGGGGTCACACGCTTCCTCGTATGCTTTTCCACATGGCTCCCTCCCAACCACAGAGTGATTTGAAGCTCTTTCCTCTGAAGAGCTTCCTGCACCTCTCCACCCGATACTTCAGCCTTCCTGCCACTTTGATGAACAATGCTTGAAGTGAACTCAGTAAGCCAACTGGCTTCAGGAAAGGGTAAGGGCTGCCTCTTAAAAGTAAGCCAGTGATGACTGAGAAATTACCTAATAAGGAACGGATTTAGAGGCATGCTGCCCTTACAAACCCTCACAATTTCTTCTTCTAAAAGGAGAAGTGTGGGAGTGGCTTGGGACTGTTTACAAAAATAGGGCAGAGAATACCCCTCTGAAACCACAGGGAGAAGGCCCATACTGTGCTTCAAAACATAAAGCGGAAATTTAGCAGTCTTTAGCCCTCCCCACCTTCCCCTCTCTCTACACCTGTCTCTATCTAGGTTTATGCAGCTCTTTCTAGGTAGTATCTTTCCACATGTATGGAGATAATATACAATACACAGGCATTAGCTTGGGGTGGCTACGGTGTACTCTGA
Source organism: Mus minutoides (assembly GCA_902729485.2). NCBI lineage: Eukaryota > Metazoa > Chordata > Mammalia > Rodentia > Muridae > Mus > Mus minutoides. The sequence goes on along the minus strand of LR749592.1, from coordinate 661,724 downwards.
TCTGGGTGGTTTTCAGAGTATGGTCCCTAGACCAGCGTCACCATCATCACCTGAAAACTTGTCAGAAATGTGGATTCTTTGGCTTCACCTCACTGAGGAGCCGCTGCTTTTCCAAGCCTTTAGACATGCTCGGTGCAGGGTGACGGCTGAGAACTGGATTTCAGGACTTTATCTTTAGAGGAACGGTTTTCTAGGGCTCACCTTCTGACACAGGTCTGAACCAGGCAAACTATGAGCTAAGGACCTCCATCCTGACCTCTGAGCTGGGTTAGGGAGAAGAGTTCCCATTTGCTTGATAAAGGAGTTCTTGAGACTGAAGATGGGGGAAATATAGGAAGAGTGGAATTAGAAGAACAAAGTGGTGGCCAATCCAGTTAATTCACGTTCTTACAAAATTAGAATGCCAGTACTAAAATCTCTGAACTTACTAATACAGAGCTAGATGCAGAGGGACTTAACATGGTATAAACTGGTGTTTTAAATATATTGTATTCTGTTTCACCTCAGTTCGTAGGTCAAAGCTCTGTGTTGACTGGACAATAGAAATGTTGAATTTAAGAAAGTGATTTGAGGGGCTGGAGAGATGGTTCAGCAGTTTAGAACACTTGCTCTTCCTGAGGACCTGGATTCTGTTCCCAGAACCCACATGACTGTTCACAATTTTCTTTAATTATAGTTCCAGGGGATCTGATACCCACTGAAGTCCTCTGGGTCAAGGTACACATGGTACACAGATACACATGCAGGCAAAACACCCATACACATAAAATAAAAATAAATCTAAAAAAGGAAGTGATTTAGTTGCTACCATTTTAACTAGTTTGAGTTTTTAGTAAGGAATCACAGAGATAAAAAAATGTACAAAGAAAGCCATCAGGCATTCTGATCTTGATAGCAACTGTATCAGTTATAACAGCAACAGCCAACACAGCAGGCGGCTCCAAGCACTGCTGCTGTATGCTTTACCCTGGGAGAGAGCAGGATAAACAGTCACAATTCTCTAAGCAGTGATGATCACTCAGGAAAATGCACATGCCAGACAAGAGCTTTACTTCTGACCTACATCCAGGTTACCCCCTTGTCTCCTTTCCATTTCCTCAGTTTCCCATTTCCTTTGACAAGTGATTCCTAGCAGTGGGTGCATGTTCAATACCCCAGGGAGTTATTAAAAAATGCCAAAGGCCAGGCCTTAGCCTTGATCTGATTCCATTGTTTTGAGTGGGACCCTAGAGTTGGTGGTTTTCTAAAGTTCTTGCTTGATGAACCTATTGTACTTCAGATTGTTTCAGTGATACACCTTCCCAGGAAAGTATTAGAATAGCCTGTTCTCTGTGGAGAAGTTTAAAGCATGGTATGGGGTTTAGAGACAGAATATCTGAAGAATGCTCGAGGAGGCAGTTTTCAGCTTGAATCTTGAGGGAAGAGTAGACAACAATTAGGTAAAGAGGTTTAGGAGATGATAGTCCAGGCTGACACAGCACATCAACAGGTAAAGAGGTTGGGGGATGATAGTCCAGGCTGAGACAGCACATTGACAGGGACAACTTGGTGATCCAAGGCCTGAGAGGTGACAGTGAAAGAACTGGGCTAACAATGACAAAGGCTAGAGCCTGGGGTGGGTCAAGCATAGATCCATGGCTGTATTAAGCACCTTGTTCTGTTTTTCTAAGAGCAGTGGGAGCTATGGTGTGTCCTGAGAAGTTAATGTGTTATGTGGGGACAGGTAGACACTTTGAAACGGTTACTTTATCCAATTGGAAGTCAGGCTGTTGAGAGGCAAGAGTGAATGCAGGGTGTCAGTTAGGAGCTCGCGCGCCCGAGGAGGGATCCACAGCATTGGCATCTTTGGAAACTAGAACCCCGGGATGTGGCACAGGACGTTGCAGCAGTGTCTACTGAATGAGCAAGTTGTGGGGCTCTGGAAGTGGGGGCGGGAGGAGTGGGGGAGGCAGGTGCTCTCCTTGGTCTCAGTAACTGGGTGAGGGATGGGATGCTCATGGAGGAGCAAACTTGGTAGGAACAAGCCTGAATCTTGTGTGAGCACGCTGTGCTTGAGGTGCTTGTGGGAATTTCAAGCTGAAAGGACAAGGGAGAAGCACAAAAGCCAGAATGTATCTGGACTGTAGACAGAGTATCTCCTGATTGGAGGACCACAGTCAACAGGGCTGCACAGGTTCACTGTAACTATCTCTATTCATATAAAGCTTCTTCTGTCTTCATACCCACCTATCAAAAAGTAAGTAATGGCTTTAATTATTTTTGTATAAAAATAAAGATTTAAAAAGATTAAGTAACTTGCTAGTAAGAGACAGGAAGGGTTGAGAGTCAGTCCAGCATGTAGTCATACATAGGAGATGGCACATTGCTACCCAAACAGTCTTCAACCAGATGACTGACTGTTCAGAACTGAAGCAAAATTAGCCATGCTTGCCAAGGAGTGACCAGCTACAGGGGCAGTTCCCTCCATTGCACACATGGCATTGAGTCTATTGTCGGTAATTCATTGAACAACATATCCGGTGGAGTAGATGACTAAGCCTTGGGATCCAGGTTTGGGATTTACTGCTCAAACATCTGACCTTCTGCATCCAATAAAACACACAAACAAAATTCTGGCTTGCATGGCAGCTCACTAAAAATAGAACCTCAGAGTGGAGAAGTTAAAATACATTTGGGATGCTCAAAACAATCTTTCCCCCTTTTCTATGGTAAACATCGCACACTAAAAATCCAAATCAACCTTATGCCTTCATTTATCCTACTGACAATGGAACACTGATGCTAGCCAGACCCTTTCCTGGGCACTGGGAAGAGTTGCAAGGTGTGTAACCCCAAAGAGTCTGGTGCTGATTAAGGGTCGCTGTGGCACTGTAGGAGGATACTCTGAGAGGCCAACAAATAAGGGCCTCTTAGAAGGCCTCTTGGAACCATTACCATTACACATAAGCAATTTTCCCAGTCTCAGTACCCTCATTGAGACAGATTTTGAAAAGAGGGGGTAGAGAGAGAATGTTTCAGACAGTAAATAGAGCAGGAATGATTTTTACAAAACATTTATATATGTATATATGCATATATATATATATACACACACATTCATGTATGTATACACATATACATTCCACCATATATATTCCACCATACACACACACACACACACATATATGAAAAATAAAAACCTAGTTTCAGAGCCTAACATGTTAAATTTACTTCACTTCTATAGCTAGATGGTCAGAATAGCCTTAAAGTTATTTTTATTTTTTATTTATTTACTTAACTTATTTATTTTTGGTTTTTCGAGACAGGGTTTCTCTGTATAGCCCTGGCTGTCCTGGAACTCACTTTGTAGACCAGGCTGGCCTCGAACTCAGAAATCCACCTGTCTCTGCCTCCCTAGTGCTGGGATTAAAGGCGTGCACCACCACACCCGGCTTAAAATTATTATTAAAGAATCTGGATTTAGCAAGGTGTGATGACTCATGCTTTCAGTCCAACAATTAGGAGGCAGAGAGATGGATCTTGATGAATTCAAGTCCAACCTGGTCTACATAGTGAGTTCCAGGCCAGCAAGGACTACAGGTGAGACTCTGTCTCAGCAAAACAAAGTTTTTATTTTGAAGCTTTACAGTTTTAAATTGCCATGATGGCTTAAAAAATGATTTGGAAAAGGAATTGCTTTGATCTGGAAGAGCCGCTATAGAAGCTGCTATAGGAATTCACAGAAGAAATGAAAACGTGGTTTTAAATATTTAGTGGGCAAAATCTAAAAAAAAAAAAAAAAAAAAGAAGAAGAAGAAGAATTGGAGGTTTGAGGAAGAAGATGGACTCTAGAAAGATATAGGTGTAATAGATTTTAATGACTAGATTCTGTAAGAAAGATTAAGTTAGAGGGGAGAAAGCTACATTCAGACATTCAAGTTTGCCTGTAGAACACTGAAACATATGTGTGTGTTTGGGTGGTGGTTGTGTTATTAATCCAGAGTTCAGGAAACTAGCCTGGGCTAGTAGAGCTGACCAGTAGTCAAGGCCATTGAGACTAGGAAGTTGTAATCATTGAGATTAAGTTACCCAATAGGGATTGGGCAGCCATCACCACTCAGTCTGGGTTATGTTTATACAATGGGATGAACCAGGGTCCCAGTTCTGTAGGACTGCCATTAATGGGTATCAAACAGAGAACCAGCAAGCAGAGAAGAGACTGGAGAAGTAGAAGGCTTGTCATCATGGGAACCAGCCAAGAAAGAAGGTTTAAGTATAAAGAGTCAATAGAATCAAATTCTACTGAAAGTTTAAGTAAGTGCTGAAATGTACCCACCGAATTTGGCAACACAAGTTAGTGGGTGATATTTGTGTGAGCAACTTCGATGTGAATAGAAGCTGATGAAGCGAGCTGAACACATCTGTAGGAAAATGGAGTTTAGGAATGCATATCTGAAGAGGTAAAACAAAAGCCCAGTGGTCAGAGGAGTTAGAGTTACAAGCACTGCCAGTATTGAAGCAGAACCATATAAAGCTCTGAGGGGCAGCGACCCCACCTGACTCAGTCCCGGGAGAATGGGAAAGGGTGGGGTTCAGTTCTGCCTTTGACATCCAAGCATTGTCTTTGCTTACTGTCCCAGCCTTAAGGGTGGCACTCCTAATTTATCATCCTAAAGGTCACTTCTAGGTAACAGATATTCCCAGAAGGTGCAATAAAAATTTCCTCTTCTATTCATGCATGTTTCTTATAGTTCTTGGCCCCTTAGGAGTCTCTATAAAGAATCCCAACTATTTTGTTTGGCACTCATTTTTGAGTATCAGAATCTGTGATTCCCTCAGACGTCATATCTTGAGTCTTTGCTAAGGTGGAGACTCATTTCCTTCCACTGAGGACATTATCTTAGTTCCAAAGGAAAGAATAAAGGAGAAATCATTTTTGTGTCTGTTGGCCCTCCCAAGTGGACTTCCTGGTCTGGCACCCTTCCTACATCTGTGAGCCTAAGTAAATGAAGACACAGGCACGCCAGCGTGAGCAAGAAGCACAGAGGTCGAGCTCCCTGTCGTTCATGTCATCCTTGTGCTATCATTTCCTGGCCTTGGGGTTTTAGAGGGACAGACAATCTGCTACCCTTTGGGAACAGACAGAAAGAGAATTCTCTGAAACCAACATTTGAAAGACAGCCATATAAGTTGTAGTGGCCATTTTATTATTATTTTTTTTCTCTTTATTAGATATTTTCTTCATTTACATTTCACATGTTATCCAGAAATTTTCCCTTACCCTCCCGCGTCCCCGCCCTGCTCCCCTACCCACCCCCTCCCACGTAATGGCCCTGGCATTCCCCTGTTCTGGGGCATATAGAGTCTGTATGACCAAAGGGCCTCTCCTCCCAATGATGGCCAACTNGGCAGAATCAATATAGTAAAAATGGCTATATTGCCAAAAGCTATCTACAGATTCAATGCAATCCCCATCAAAATTCCAACTCAATTCTTCAAGGATCTAGAAAAGACAATCAGCAAGTTCATCTGGAATAACAAAAAACCTAGATTAGCAAAAACTCTTCTCAACAATAAAAGAACCTCTGGTGGAATCACCATGCCTGGCCATTTTATTATTAACAATCGCCCACTCAGTATCAGCTTTATAGAACAATTGATGTGGTCAGTGATGGAGTCCTGGGAGACTCAGCAGTTAAGAGCACTGCTGCTCTTCTAGAGGATTTAGGTTTGATTCCCAGCATCCTCAAGGCAGCTCCCTCAGGCCATGTTGGAGATGCACTGACGGGTCCTTTTCATTGTCTTTCATTCCACACAGTTGGCCCCATCCCTATCATGTTCATACATTGCTTTCCTTATCTATCCAGGCTGTAGAGAGCAGAAGTAGGGTACCACTTTCTTAGTCATAGTCTAGATTAGATAAAATCTCCAAGACATAAGACTGATCACATCTTCTCTTCTTAAGTGTGGGCAAATGTGGTAGAATGGGCTCAGATCTCAAAACTTCCTCAAGTGGGTGTGGTGGTATACGCCTGTCATCCCAGCAAGGGAGATGGAAGCAGAATAATCAGAAATTCAGTGTCATTCTTGACTACAAACAGGGTTTAAGGCCAGCCTGGCTTAGAGATTCTGTTTCAGAAAACAAAACAAAACAAGGTGACTATCAAGGAGAAAACATACCTGTTCTCTAAGGTCCAGGAACCTTCTTCTAACCCCCTTTGCATTCCTTTCAACAAAATGGATACAGAAAATATACTCCAAAAATATAAAGGACTCTTATATTGTCCTTTTGATTTATCAGTTATAGCTATCACACTCTTAAGAGGAAGGTAATTCTAACCAATAAAGCTTGGAGCTCTTGCTTACCTCATTGCTCTGGTGCTATGGCTAAAGGATGAAAAGTCGGCTACTTAAATATGGTTACCCATGATGAAATCACCAAGGACAGCTGGAAGTGTAACCATGCCTTCCTAGAGGATCATTCCTTTTTACTCTGATTCTCAACACCAACGATGCCTAAAGGGACAGTACTGATGCCCTCTAAAGCTTGGAATCCATCCAAAATAAGGTCTGACAGTTCTGCGTGATGGTATAGAAAGTATGGCATCGTTCTGGAAAGCCTGAATGAATGAGAATCAGATTTGGCTCCTCGGATTAATTGGACTGGCCAGTGGCTGGTAGGACACTAGAGTGGGCAGTCAGCAAAGTCCACACCAGACCACTAAAGCACAGCTCCCCATTTAGCCATTGGTCAACTACCTTGCTCATTGCCATGTGACTCACACTGGCAGCCCTCTGGACTTTCCTCATTATTTCAAAACTGTCCCAACCCACAGGACAGTTGAACAGGATCTGAGGAACCACCTGTGGAGAGAATGGGGGGGGGCAAGAAACACAAAGAATGGACAGCAAGTCTGACTGATCAAGCTGACATATTTTATTTTTCCCAGGCAGGTTTAATTCCCACAGAAGCAGGATATGGGGAAGGGGATGACACAGAATCACTTTGTTTCTGGGAGAACACACCTGTTCCCAAAAGCAGGATATTGGCTAAGGTAAAAAGTTCAGCAGGAGAAACAGAACAGAATGGGTTGCTAGGTACCTGTCCTCAAGATCTATAACTATTTGTTCTTAATTTTCCTACAGAGGCCTCAACTTTTCCCACAGAAATATCAACTAAGCTAGTACTTTTCCACTAATGCCAAAACATTGTCAGTCAGCACTTATGGCTGACAAGGCAGTTAACATTTAAACAGGGTCGCTCCCATCACAAAACCTTTGGATTTTTAAGAAATTTCTATTAAAAGTTTTAAATTGCGTAGGTAATTAAGGAAGGAGGGAAAAGGATGGAGGGAAATAAGGAAGAGAAAGGCATGTACAAGCATTGTTTGGTTTGTGTAGAAAGGAGACAATGAGGTCAGAGACTGCCATCCTCAGATGAGCCTTCTTGCACAGGTAAGCCTTGACTAGGTATCTTGGAGATTGGATTTCAGAATAGGGATAGCTTACTCTACCTGGATTGAGTGTTGAGTCTGTTTTGGATTCCTGCATACCTTGTGGGAGCCTGGCATGGGCTGGATGGACAGCCCCAGGGAGAGAGAGCCCTGGGTATTGGGTTGTTAGTGAGTTTACCTGGTAGATGTTTTATATGTACTGTTACAGATGTTTTCTAGGGGAACCATGTGCCTGGTTTCTGTCAGGCTCAGTTCAATGGATTTTACTTCATACCTTTTTGCTGTAGCAAATTATAGCCATGTGTATAACCAAATGCTGAATCCTATAAGCCTCTTTGGTGAATGGTTAAACCTGGGGTGTTCTTGAGAAACCTGGCACACTCCCACTTACAAATCCAGGACCATTTCTCAAGAGATACTCCTGGCAGTGCCTAGCCTTGTATACCTGTCCAGAGATGTGCATGTTTTACCAAGTACAAACCATGCATCTACTGTTCCCATTTATCCTCCATATAATGAAGTACTCAGAAGATAGCTTATGTTGAGATTCATAGGTATAATTCAGTCTGTTCATGCCTACATGGTTTTGTGATATATATCTCTATCTATCTATCTATCTATCTATCTATCTATCTATCTATCTATCTATCTGTCTATCATAGAATTTATATGTCCAGAGCTAGATGATGGACTTGTAGTTTTCAGCCTGTTATACTGAACACCCTATCCTTGTACCTTTTCAGGTCCTCACGGGTATTTTGAGAGGTTAAATTTCTACACTAAACTTCTTTGATAGATACTATCTATTGCAAGCATCAGAACTGGCAGATTTTTACCTCCATTAATGTATAAGAAGTGTCCTTATCTATATAATTCCCACCCCCCGATTTTGTTTGTTTGTTTTGAGACAAAGTCTCACTCTTTAGCTATAGATGGCCTGAAACTTGTTATATAGAGCAGGTTAATCTCAGACTTGGAGTGTTCTTTCTGCCTCTGCCATAGGTGTTGGGATTATGCTCAGATTCCATAATTTTCCATATAATTTATTTTCTGAACTTTTACTTTTAGATACTTTTACTTTTATAGCTGTATGGATTTTGATAAATATATATATGGTCATCTAGCCATCTCCACAGTCAGGATAAGAATACTTCTGTCATCTCTAAAAGTCCTCTGTAGCTCCTCCTCCTCAGCCTCTGACCCCGTGTGCTGATTTGTGCTCTGAATATTGCCCTTTTGATAATCGAGTAAAGTCATTCAGTCTGTGGCCTTTTGAGTCTGGCTTCTTTCACTTTGCACAGTGCTTGAGAGATGTGTCTATGCTATTACACCTCTCCTAGTGTATTCCTTTTGTATTGCTGAGGATAAAGCCATTGTATAATTGTAAAACAATTTGTATACAATCACCAGCTGGCAGACATTTGGATTATTTTATTTATTTGTTATTAATAAAGCTGTTAGACATATTTAGATATTGGTTTTTGTATGGGCATCCTCTGCACAATTTGGGCCAAACACCTGAGAGTGTAATTGCTTAGTCATAATTCTAATTCATTTCTCATGTTGCAAATATTCATTTCCTTTTCTTTAAATTACCTATTTGTATTCTATTTATAACTTCTTTTATTAGGTGGGTTGATGATTTTCTTAATTAGTTTAATAACTAATATATTAGGAAATAAACTATTTGATTGTGTCAAAAATATTTGCCCTGATTCATCATTTTAGGTTTTTTTTACAGTGTATTTTTTCCACATTAATATTTTTGTGCAGGCTCTGAGTTTGTACCTCATGGCTATAAAAAGTGAGGTGATTAGAGTAAAAGAATTTACACACATAAGATAGAAGTTTACTTAGAGGAGTGATACATAATCAGTAAGTCTTTCCCAGTCAATCTCTCTCTCTCTCTCTCTCTCTCTCTCTCTCTCTCTCTCTCTCTCTTGTTGGCAAATAACCACAGTTTTGTTGACATTTTAGCTGCTTCTGGGAAAGAGAGTTGAGTCCCTAGAGCACAATTGTTTGATTTCAGATGTGGAGAAGATTCGTTTAGTAGAAGCAATGTGCAGAAATTGTTTTGCCTTCTGGCCAGGACACAGGGAATTCCAGTGTGCGGACTCAGTGACATCACTTTGCTGGAAACAGCCCTACTCCCTGCCAACTCCACCCTTAAACATGGGGATTCCGTGCTAATCACAAAGGCCTTCTATGTTCAGTGCAATCTCTGGGCAAATGGATTCAGGGGAAGCCAGAAGGAGAGTGGGTGGAGAGAGTGGGTGGCATGGTGAGAGGAAGTCAGGAAAAGCGCAAGGAAATGGAACGCCTTTGCTTCCTTGCTTCCCCCACAGAACTTTGTCTGGGTTTTGTAGTCGTTTGGAGTCAGGTGCACAGAGTCAGTGACGGTGGCTAATTGGAGAAGAACACACCATGCAGGAGTGGGCAGACTAGAGTCGGCTGAGCCTGCTTTGCAGTAAGACTTTGTTCTGCACCTCATGCTCTACTGTACTGCCTGATTGTCCCTAGATGGCCTCCACAGCCAGAGCTGATACTCAGAGTGTCTGCCATACTTAGTTGAGATAAATACACTTCTCTTCCAACTAAAGAACTGGTGAGTGAGAAGAATCACATAATTAGAACTCAAACATAGACCGTTGGTTCCTTCTCTGAGGGACCAAGAGATCAGTAGGCTTCAACCCTGCCAAGCACCCCACACAATTCATTCCTCAGTGTCACTGTATCTCCTTTGCTGTCCTCATTCCCACACTTGCCCCTTCCTGCATTCTCTTCTGTCTGTCAGTCTCTGTCTCTGTTTCTGTCTCTGTCTCTGTCTCTCTCTCATCTCCCATCTCACTCTTATCTTGCTTTCTTCCCCTATCCTCCTGCCTTCTGTCTTTAACCAGATATTCATAGCTGAGCCCCCTAAAATTCATTTTCAGTGGAATCTGTACTGTCTCTGTGAAGCAAAATTTAGGCAGGAAACCCCACCAAATTAACTGCTTCATCCTAGAACTGAGTGTGATTGGTTGACTGAATGAAACTTGGGAACCAAGACTGGATGAAGCTGTGTGATGTCTGTAGGTTTCTGGTGCGGGAAGGCTGTCGGAAGCACTGGAGTAGAGTCCGAGGAGTCAGGCCAGATTCCTATTCTGCCACATTCTATAACATGTATGACGAATCAGGTTCCCAGATATTCTTGCTAATCACAGTCTCTGCCACTGACCTGTAAGTGTCGTCGTTGTCTGGATGGAGGCCGCTACAGTAGTGAAGGGCAGAACATCAGCACTCTTGTCAGAGCTGTCTAGACCATTCTCCCATCATTGCTGGTGCCATCCACTTCCATTCCCGATGATGGAGTTTGCTACTCTATATGACATGATGTTTCAAAAACTGTAGAGGATGTTGGACACAGGATCTCTCACTGAAGCCAGAGCTCACCAGTTCAGCAAATTTCCTGTCCAGCAAACTTCAGAGAGTCTCCTGTCTCCACACACCCCAATGCCCCATGGTAGTTACACATGGGCACCACTACACTGTGCTTAGCTTTCACATGGGTGCTCCTGGGGATCTAAACTCAGGTCCTCATGGTTGCACAGCAAATACAATGGACTGAACTGTCTCCCAATCCATTAGTTAAAGATCTTGAGATGAGGTCATCCCAGATTTATAAACAGGCCAGGCCATGCATACCTTCAGTCTCAGTACTCAGGAAGTAGAGGCAGGCAGATCTCTGAGGATTCAAGGCCACCCTTAAGCTCTATGTAGTATGTTCCAGGATAGCCAGAGCTACATAGGCCCTGTCTCAAAAAGAAAAGATTAAAAAGAAAAACAGGCCAATGATTGATGTGATAATCAGATGTAATTAGAGAAAATTCTGAAGTGTGGTGGGCAAATACACAGGAGAAAAGGCAGTGTGAAGAGTTAGACAGGGATCTGAGTGATGCATCTGCAGGCCAAGGAGTGCCAAGAGTCATGAGGAAGTGAAGAGGACAAAGAAGCAGCTCCAAGGCCATTGAGGGGACCAAGACCCCGACAACTCCCCAATGTTAAACTCTGTCCTTAGAACTGTAAGAACTTTTTGTTGTTTTAAGCCACCAAGCTTGTGGTCATTTGTTGGGGCAGGCTTAGAAAATGTATCAGATTATTATCTACCAGTTAATAAAAATATATCTTCTTATAGGATTAAGTGAATTAGTTTAAGATAAAGAGTTAAGACCCATATCTAGACCTCAGAGTTCTGTTTTTGTTTCATACACACACACACACACACACACACACATATGTATAATGTATATGAGTGCTCTATCTGCATAAAGAGCCTGCATACCAGAAGGTGGCATCGGATCTCATTACAGATAGTTGTGAACCTCCATGTGGTTGCTGGGAATTTAACTCAGGACCTTTGGAAGAACAACCAGTGCTTTTAACTGCTGAGCCATCTCTCCAGCCCTAACCTCAGGGTTTTTAAGTGTAGGTTGTATTGTAAGCTCACTGCATTTCACATAGCAACCACATGAAGCCAGTGCCATATCACTGCCCATGTTGCACACAAGGAGCTAGAAGCTCAGAAGAGCCATACAGGCAAGCACTAGCCTGAGTGTCCCTGTAGTCTGTGGAGTTGGTTTCTTGCTGGTGAATTCTGGTGACTGTAACTCCAGCTCCTCCCAAGGATTCGGTCTTAGTTAGATGTAGAAGACATTAAGACTTTCTTAGCATAGTTTTTACTCCTGGATGTACCTGCCTTTTTGAAACAAGCTGAATTGGATAGATCCTGGTCTGTCCACACTTGACTGTGTAGTTGTCCTATGACCTACTGAGATAGGCTTATATACACTTATCAAGACAGGAGGCAGGGAAATGTGCCCTACATGACTATATCCACACGATATATCCTCAAGCTCCAAGGGCTTCAGTGACCCTTGATGAATCTATGTTTATACCTAAACTATTGAGAATAAATTCTACCAGTTACTCTGGAATAAGTCATATCTTTCAGGCTCCATGGGCCTTTAAGGTCTAGTGAGCAAAGCTGCCCATTACTCTCTGCTGTCTCTGGCCCTTTCTCCTCTCATCCCTCTTCCTTCCACACTGCTCTCATGTCCAGGCACTGGCCTGCCTCAGAGGTATTTTATACACAGTTCAGTTACTACCCGTGTTCCTGCCTCAGAGGTATGCGTGTTGTCTCATGGTCCTCTTCATTCATTCAGGCTCATCCCAAAGGCCGTCCTAGGTTGACCCATATCTCTCTTTGTATCTTCATAGCACTTATAATTACATAATTACCTTCCAAATATTACTGTTTGGTCTTTTTTTTTCTTCCAAACTAGAATATAAGCTTCATGAATTTGGAACATTTATGTGTTATATTCACTGCTATAGCTCAAAGCTATGGACAAGTCTGGCTGCATAGTGCAATGTGTTTAGTAATTATTGAACTCAGAATTGAAAGGCTGTCGAGGCACAGCCTCCAGTTCAACAGCTGTTGAACTTGAACAAAAATGGTGTAGCTAGAAGTGGCACATGAGAACAGGGGCCTGCTGGGCCCAGCGAGTTGGGTCATCAGGGAAAGACACTTGCAGCTAAATCCAAAGACCCGAGTTCAATCCCTAGGGCCTACATAAGGAACTGACATATGCAAATTCTCCTCTGACCTCCACACATGTGTCATGGCACTTGTACACTCATAAACGCACATATATACACACATATACACTCACACACACCAATACAAACACAGACACATACAGATACACACAGTTACAAACAGATACATACACATAGACACACACACATACATAAACACATACAGACATATACACAGATACACGTACACCAAACAAATGTGATTTAACAATAAAAAAATTAAAGATGGAAAAAAGGTATGGAGAGGATCTTAACCTCCACGTGGGCCTGATGTTGAGGCAACAAGAAAAAAGACTTGGTGAAGAATGAGGAGACTCCAATTCGCATATGAAGGAAATGTTACATTGAAAAAAAGATCTGAGAATCCAAAATTTACTCATTCATTTACCAAAGGACACATCTGTGAACAGCCAGAATGGTTCCAGCCCTCAGGGAGTACATGCTACTAATAGTGACAAGAATATCAGTCGTTCTGATCTTGGCCACAGTGGGCAGCAGAAAGTTAAGCTAGATTCTTGATCAGGAAGAGCCTGGGTTATAGAAGATCCTTACAGTCACCCAAACCAAAGGTGGATTCTGACAGGGAAGGGAGTCAGGAAGTGTGGGGGGTCACTGGAAAGGGCTTGTAAATCAGACACCGGATGGAGGTGTCAGGAAGTGGCTGTATCCAAGAGACCTGGTCCAAAGCCTGCAAACATGACTGTGGCCTACGTGTGTGTCCTCTGATGGACAGCAGGATAGTGACGGAGACAGTGAGGAGCCTCTGGTTCAGGAGGGAGGGACCGAGACGTCGGTGAGCATGCTGTCCCTGGCTGGAAACACAGGCCACCTCTGTGTGTCTGTCTCTTATCTGTGCTTGCCCACGGGTGCTGCTTTCTCCTGTTAACAAGCCAGGGGCACCCCAGATGTAGCCCCCAGGACATAAGATGCAGTTCCCTTAGTTGCTTGGGATCCACAGAGGAAACTTTTGGTCACCTTTGCCAGAGCTCCACCACATCTGTCAACATGAAAAAGCTTTTTATCAATGGAAAAAAAGACATTTGAAAGATTATATTTTTGGTATCATGTAACAGGATCCTAAGATTTCTCTTTATAATGGCATTTTGATAAACTAACCATGAATTTTCACTAAATAAGATTCTAATTGGGCAACTCTCTGGCTATCACTGTAAGAATGGAGAGTTAAAGTAGGGATTTTTGCTTTTTGTTTTTTGTTTTTTTCTATAGCCTATTGGCTTGACATTAGTCCCTATTTTACTAAAAATTGGGCTTCTTTCAGCTCTTCCTGTAAAATGAAGGTGGAAGTTATTACTTGGGACTTGGCTCTCTCATATTAAACAGAAAACCTATTTCCCTGTCACATGTAAGGAAAAAAACTGTGAAGAACATGCAGCTTTGAATTCTCCAGTATAATCAATTCCAAGAAAAAAGAAAGCAACTGTTGCTGGAATTTCCGACCCCAATAAGCCCATATAAAACACACCCAGTCCAATTATTATGATTATAATCTATAAGCCTAGACTGGGCAGATCTAGCACTATGCTAACTGATTCCCCAGCTATAACCCCTTTTTAATTGTGTTTTCTCCTGGCCACATGGTTCTGTTTCATAATGGCTTCCTCCTCCTCTTCTATCCTCTCTCCTTACCTCCTCTCTCTCTCTCTCTCCACGTGCCCAGACTCTCAAAGGCTTCCAGTCCCACCTTTCCCTTCTACTGTCCAATCACAGGCTCTAGCCTTTACTGACCAACTAAAATGGGAAGAAGATTCACATGAGATCACCTGAGTATGTGACCTACTGCTTGTTGGCAAGCCCTCTTGAGGTAGCAGAATTAACATCAGAATACAAACAGCATCAGGACAACCCACAACAGCAACACTTTGTGCTTGGAGAATCTTGGTTAAAAATCATTCCTTGGACTTTTATGAAGTACCATGTTATGGGCTGAGACATAGCTCAGTTGGTAGAGTGCTTGCCTAGCATGTATAAGGCCCTGGGTCTGGTCCCTAGAACCATATAAAACTATAAATGTCACATGCTTATAAACCTAACTCTCAGACCATCACAAGATAATGGCCAGAAGTTCAAGGGCATCCTCAACTACAGAGCAAGTTCAAGGCCAACATGGGCTACAGGAGACCATGTCTCAAAAAAAAAAAAAAAAACCCAACGTAAAAATAAATACCACTTTATGTTGAGTGATAGAAACTGCCTGTTACCCGTGAGTCAGATGAGGCTTTCGAAGCAGAAGAGAGTTGGTGTCAATTTTCATAATAAACCTGTTTTAGTAAAACCAGGTCTGAAAGATCTAGCCAAGGGCGAGAGTGGCAAAGGTGGTTCCCCAAACCCTTTTCCCCTTTTCACTCTTGGAAATGGAACCCAGAGACTTCCACATGCTGAGCAGGGAGGGGTACCCCTGCAGCCTGTGCTTCCCCTTTCTGCCAGCCTGGCCCTCCACATCTACCACCACTTCCTGTGAAGTGTCTGGTTTCCTGCCTGCCAGCAGGGCTTTTGAGAAGTCTGTGAGAGTCGCAGTTCTGTTTACTCCTATCTGGGTAATCACATGAAAGCCTAACAGCCATATTTTTGGTAGTAAAGACTTTTAAAGTTACATGTAGAACATTTATATACTTAAGTTCTCTAGCTTATCTTTAATAAGAAGTAAAAATATGGCGAGGGGCTTGAATATGTTGTAGAAACATGGCTATTATTACAAGGGTTGGTCAACTGTGGGAAGCAGGCACCTGTTCAGGGGTGATAGGGATTAGCAAATATTTGTATAGGAGAAGGAAAAAAGAAAAAAAAAGTCACATTAAGGTAGGTACCACCTTGGGGCTTTTGCAGTCCTCATGCCTTCCTTCTGGAATGTTCCATTCCCCCTCACAGCTAGTGTTTCACCATCACCCAGTTCTTAGAAGTGTCAGGAAATTCTTCTTAACCTGTGATTGAACGCTACTCACTGAAGCCCAGCGCTGCAGCAATCAATGGACCAGAGTCCTTGGCTTAGTTTCTTCTTAGTATTTTCATGATTGAAGTCATTTACTCATGTAATCTCTGTTTTGGCTTCTCTCTCTCTCTCTCTCTCTCTCTCTCTCTCTCTCTCTCTCTCTCTCTCTCTCTCTCTGTCTCTCTCTCCTCGGTGAATGGCTGGCTAATTCCAAAGAGCAGAGAGAGTGTTAATCTCTTTCATTGTAGTAGTTTAGATGCTAAGAATAATGCCTGCATAGATGCCATAGAAAAAATGAGTCGGCAAAAATTGTCATTCGTGGAGAAGAAATAACTAGATGGGTGTCCTTTTACAGCAGCCTCAGGAATGGAAAAATACAGCATTTAAAATTCTATTGCTAATGACATAGCTACAAAATGCTGCCGATCCACATTATAACCGATCATGCAGAGTCCATACTTGGTAGCACAGTTTCAGTTTCACAGCTTTGGAACTGAAGGAGGGGACCACTCACAGAGATGTCTGTCCTGACTCCTAGACTCTAGAGTTCTGGCATTTTGACATTTCTTCTGCCATAGCAGCTGTACCTGGATGTTTAAGCTTCAGGTAACTAATATCCTGGCATCAAAGGGTAATCCTATGGGAAGATGAGCTGAGGGTTGGTCAATTTGGCATCTCAAAGTGACCCTGAGGACTCAGGATTCCCCCATCTCTCAGCTGCCATAGGTGTCTGACATTTCATCCAGGCAGGACAGTGACAATAGAGAATGTTTCCACTTTTTCACTAGTCTTGTGCAAGCAGACATCAGGTTGTAAGAGGCCATGGTTAGGTATCCACCCATCGTAAAAACATTTTCTCATTGGGGCATGAGATCACACAAACTGAGCAGGTCTATCCCTTAGCTTGGGGGAGGCAGGTCTCTTCATAGAAGTGCTATGGCCTTCACTTGCCCTTCCTTCTTGGGGAGTAAGAGGTAATGGTTTGCTAGCATTTTGTCCTGGGTTTTGTATGTTTGGCTTGATGGATGGAGACTACGTGAGAACTCTGGGGCTCGGTGCAGACTAGGCACCCATGTTGTGGGTGACAGTCTTTTGGGATAAGTCCAAGTTTCTGCTCAAGACCATAAGGAAGACTTCTCATGTCAGCGCCTAGCCTGCTGCTGCTGACAAAGAAAGAAATGGGAGAGCGGGGACACTTGGGCCACTCTCCCCTCTCCCTTGATCTGGCTCTGTCCTCAGAGAAGTGTAAAAAAAAGATAGAGAACCTATCTCATTTTCTGACGACTCAGTGTTATGTGCCCTGGAAGCCTAAGGAAGAGTCTGAAGCTAGTTTGAGAAGTTGACTGAAGTACAGGCTGTGCTATCAAGATGGATGGACTGCTGGAACCCTTCCAGGCCCTATTCCCATCTCTGGATGATCTATTTAAGTCCAGTTGAAGCAGCTTTATGTAATTCTTTTAGTGCAGCTTTTAAAATGTTCTTTGTCATGTAAGACTAAAACCAGAATAGATTAGCTAATAGACTGACAGCCAAAAGTATTCAGAACTCCTCAGGATTAAGGTGACTGTCAGTTAAGGTGACTGTCAGTTTTCCATATGAGGGCGTTAGGTCCCCAAAGTTATATCAAGCCGGAAAGTGTTATGCGGTGGTGGGATCTGATGTGTGATGTCTTTAGCAAATTAAATGCTTTGTGTATATTTTTAAAATGCAGAGGTCTGTCGGTCTTTTGTTAGTTGTTTCTTGTCTTTTGATTGACACATCTGATCTGTTAGCTAAGACGCCCATGTGATTCTCCTCCTCATTCTGCTCATGTAAGTGCTTTCTTTGCCCATTGTTCTTTGCAACTTGACCTTGGTCTTCATGATATAGACAAACTTTTTTATTATTGAATTATTTCCGATAATTTACAAGCATCTTGTGGATATAGATAGGCTTCTTATTAACATCTCTGGTGTTTCTGGATAGCCATCATAAAACCAGGAAAAAAGGCAAGAAAAATCATTGTTTGCTGATTTCTTATTCATGTTTTGTTTTTGGCTTTAGATTCTAAGGTGAAGAGATTTTGCTCCAAAAATATTCTGATCATCCTTGGTTTCACCTCTATCTTGGCTGTGATAGCTTTGATTGCTGTGGGGCTGACCCAGAACAAACCATTGCCAGAAAATGCTAAGGCAAGTAAAATCACAAACATTTGCAATACTGTTATTACTTTGTTTTATCTTTTAATTTTAAAATGCGACACATAAATTTATATATAAATATATAGATAAATTATATAAATATATTAATAAAATAAATATAAATAATATAAATAAATTAAAAATATACATATTTTACATTTAAACTGAAAAGGAGATAGATAGATAGATAGATAGATAGATAGATAGATAGATAGATAGATAGGGCCCACCTCACATAAGGTAGGCACATTGGTACATATGTCATGTGGGCAGTGACATATGCAGAAGGTAACATGACTGGGAGGTCCTAGAACACACATTTTGAAGTATATTCTGCTTGCTGAGAAGATGATGACCTATGAGCCTGGAAAATCAGATGCATGCCCTGTTTCCCAAACTGCTGCCACCCACCCGAATCACTTGCTGTGTAGAAAAGGCGTGGGTGTTCCGTTGGCCTCTGTTTGTCACACAAATTCATTCCAGTTGTGCTGTGTACAGCGGCCACTTTATCAGGACAGAAACTGGCTGGCGCCAGCTCAGTGATGGTGGTCTCTTGCCTCTTAGTGTTTAGTGGCATTGGCTTTCTGGCAAGACTTCACTCGCACTGAAGCCTCATGACATCTTGCTTTTGCTATTTGTTTACCAGCCCCAGAAGCAAGTGATCGCCTTCTTGAGTGACCTTTTTGCATGTCTAGTATTGCATCACTGGGGAGAAGGGCAACTGAGGAGGCGCACTTGAGCTCCTTGTCCCCAGTGTCTGCTGTGGTCAGGGCTGGCTCCTTCACGTCCAGTGGTCTGCACGTCTACTGGGCTTCTGTTTTGTTATGTTGTTTGGTAAAAGAGAGCCAGGTCTTTGACACTCATTAAATAAAAGTATCTCAAGAGTAGCTCCTGCCATTGAAGTGGATGCGGTAGTGTTGCTGATTTATTTTGCACAAAGATAGTTTTACAACAAAAAGCTGACCATTTCTTAAAGTTACCGATTTCAGTAAGATTTCTATCACATATTGGGAATGAAACATTGCACAGTACAGAGAGATGCCAACCACTGTAGAGGGTCTACTGGGCACTGGTGTTTTCGAGTGTACTCTCAGCAGACATCCCTGAAATGGTTCAAACCTCAGCTGAACGAATATAGCACACAAGACAAGGTATTATAAGATCTAAAATAAGAAACAAGAACAGGACAATTTCTATTATGTGTGACTCACCACAGCCTACTAGACTATGTTAAGAAGTTTATTGGTAGGAAGCACAGTTGGCCTCCAGAACCTTTGGGGGATTGGTTCCAGGACACCCACCTTGAATACCCAAATCTGTGGCTAGTCAAGCCTTTTATGGTACCCAAAGGGTACCGTTTGCATATGACCTGTTTGAGGTTCTGAGATATAATTCCTGTATGTTTTAAACCATCTCTAGATTTCCCATGAAGCCCAGTGTAATATAAAGTCTGTGCTAATAGTTGCCATGCTGTACTTATTGTCTAGGGAGCAGTGGCAAGAGGAAATTATATAGGTTTCACATGAACAAATTCATTCTCCATTTGCATATTTTGCTCTGCCATCTGCCATATTTGGTTCTGCCCTTCTCCATGAGTGGAGAACCCACAGACCTGCAGAGGATCTCTTCTCAAATGACCTTAGAAAAGACAGCCCTCATTCAACTATTTGTACACAGACACTTTGTTTTATGAAGATAAGCTAGCCTTGTTTTATTTCTACCTACCATGGTTTGGGTTCCGTCTTGCTGAGGAAGGAGGTGGTGGCCCCATACCTGGAGCACATCTGGCATACCACAGGGAGAGCACTTTATCATGCTTGCACACTTGCTTGGTTTTTTTTGTTTTGGTTTGGTTTTTGGTTTTTCGAGACAGGGTTTCTCTGTATAGCCCTGGCTGTTCTGGAACTCACTCTGTAGACCAGGCTGGCCTCGAACTCAGAAATTCACCTGCCTCTGCCTCCCAAGTGCTGGGATTAAAGGTGTGCACCACCACGCCTGGCACACAGTTACTTGGACATTCAGTTCTAAACATGGAGGACAGGGACTGGGGTTCGCTCGTCTTTGTGTATGTTTTACATATTTATTCATTTAATAGGTAGCCATTGAACATTTACTATGAAAGTCTGGAGATGTACCAGTGAGCACCATTGAGAATGCATATGCATTTCCACTGAGGGGGAGGAGATGAACACAGTGCAAGTGTTAGCTCACAGCCAGTCCAGCCCCTGACCTAAGGGCGGATGCTATAGGTGTGCGCTGACTCAGCAAAGCGAACAGGATCTCAACGGAAAAGACTGCACCTTTCTTGGACACAGGCCTGTCAGTGTAGGAGGCAGACTACCAGCCCAGGACCCTCCAGACATCCTGTTTACCCTCAGTGTGAATGTTCAGAATAAAGGCTCAAGAATCTATCTTCAACAGATATCCGAAGGCATTCTCTTGCTGCGGAGGTTGGAGAATTACTGAGTATCAGTACTAGGTAATCACTTTTAGATGAGCGGTCCATGCTCCTGAAAACAAAGACTTCAGTGCAGCGGACAAGCAGGAGTGATGGACAAGCAGGAGTGATGTCTAATGCTGTCCTTGGAAGAGTGCTTTTGTCTCCATGGGTCCCAGTGGGGGAAATGCTTTGAGTTTTGCTCTGTCCACCACTCCTTAATTCCCTGTTCATAACTGGATGCTGGTTGTTGATATGACTTTTAGCATAGACAGTCTACATTTTGACATGCAAACTGTCCCTATACCAGACAGCAGGCTTGCTTTCAGAATGCCCCTACTGTGGAAATAGGCAAGGTGCTTTCATTTCAGTTACAGAAACAGTGATCATAAGGAAGTAAATTCCTTCCTCCAATCCTGAGTTTCCCTACAGGGCAAGTGTTTTGAAACAGTAACAACACCTCCTTGGTGGTGAGTTGGGATTGAATGGAGCAGAACAAGCAGTGGCCTGTCAGACAATGTAGCACAGCAGAAGCTGAGTGCAATGTGGGCCACTGTCACCATCTCCTTACAGTGGATGCACTCCATGGAAGCCCCTTCCCCTGTAGCATGTTGTGGTTTCTGTGCCAATACTACAGGATTCCGCTCTGCTGCTGAAGGGTGGTGGCCTTCCCCAAATCTGCTTTTCCAAAGCAGGCTAAAATGATCCTCTGGAATTAGCATTTCCAATTCTCTTTTTATAGAGAATTGCTTTGGCTTGCACACATAAATTGAGCTTGAAAAGTATCTGTTGTTATTTTTACTTTGCTGTATTTTAACATTTTCCATTTTGAAAAGTGGCCCGTGGAGATGGATGGTGATCCGGGTTCTACAGCAGTGTGGATGTAATTAATAACTACTAGAATATCCACTTTAAAATGGTTCACACAGTACATCTTGCGTTATGCATATTTTACCATAGGATTAAAAACAACAAAATAAGGGTTTATATTCAGGACCTGGTGACTCTAACTAAAGGAAAAAGGAGAAGAATAAATAGTTTCTGGATGTTTATCGTCTCCACTGGCATCTCTGTGGCTGGTGGCGCCTGTTTATAGGGTATTAGAAACACATTGTAAAAGATAAGCTTTGTTTATAAGCCCAGGCTCTCTGAGACAGACCCACAGGCCTGCTTAAGTTACTGTTAAAGCTACAAGCACTTTAAAGGAGTGGGGGTTTAAAGATCCAGTTTTTTTAAAGGGGCCCTGTGAGGTTTCCCTGGTAGTTAGAGTCATTGTCCCTTTTGGACTGCTATAACAGACTACCACTAAAGCATAATTTGTAAAGATGGGATATTTACTTTCTCCAGTACTTTCTCTTCTGGAGACTGGGAAGCCCAAGGTCCATGAATTTCTTGTAAGTGTACTTCAAGTCTAGCAAGGACCTAATTTCTGTTTCCAAACTGAAATCCTGGATGCTGCACTGTGGCAGGGGAACACCACTCCTCGGATGGGCAGTAGGTTAGAGGGTTAGAAAAAAGGCAGGCACCTTCCCAAAGCCTACTTCATTGGGTCATTAATTTACTCATTAAAGTAGCATCCTCATGTCCTGAACACTCCCATGAGGTCCCACCTCCCAGCATACCCACAAGGGACTCAGCTCCAAACATGTTCATATTGGAGAGGAAAACATTAAGTCAAAGCGTCTGGTTGTGCTGTTTAGGGTGGAGTGTATAACCCAGCCCCAGGGTCCCTGCTTTAGATTATGAGACTGTAGGTGGTGTAGAGCATGGTGGTTTGTACAGAAAGATCACTCCTCTATGGAAAATGCACACTCAAAAAGATTGGAAGGAAGCGAAGATTTGGTGATAAAAGTGTTAGTAAAAACATCGAGATGGAATTTTAAATGTCTTTCCTCTTCATTTTCTTTCTTTCTTTTTCTTTTTCTTTTCTTCTTTCTGAGACAGGGTTTCTCTGTGTAGCCCTGGCTGTCCTGGAACTCACTCTATAAACCAGGCAGGCTGGCCTCGAACTCAGAAATCCACTTGCCTCTTCTACTCAAGTGCTGGGATTAAAGGCATGCACTACCATTGCCCAGCTTCCCCTTCATTTTCTAGGTGATATTGAATAGGTTCTAGTACTCTTATAATAGAAAATACTATTGAAATAATTAATAATAATAATAATAATAATAATAATAATACACATATTTCTTCCTTACCATTGGAATGTTATTTTTTCTTTAATATGAAAGGCATACTTAGCTGGATTTTTAGATTTTTAGAAATGCTTTACATATGTGCTACAGGAAAACATTGTTTCTTCCCATGGTCAGATTTCCCTAAAGTCACCAGCTAATGGGATGTTGAGTTCAGGAAGGAGGAGGAAGGGACATTCCTCAAACTTCTGGCAATGTACATTTACTGAGGTCCTGTGGCCCCTTGTGTCCTGGAACATGCTCTGCAGAATGCTGTGGTGGTGGGCAGAGCACAAGCTGGGGACTGTCGCAGTCCTTGGGGACACTGAAACCACAAGAGGTAACCCTCTCAAGTGTGTAGACTAAGCACATGGACTGTCCAGCTTTAGCTGTTCTCAAAATGTCAACTGTTTGTTCTATGAAACAATTTAGGAGGCCACACGAAGCAGCCCTCAGCAGGCGTGGTTCACAGGTTAGCCCTTGGCAGGCGTGGTTCACAGGTTAGCCCTCGGCAGGCGTGGTTCACAGGTCAGCCCTCGGCAGGTGTGGTTCACAGGTCAGCCCTCGGCAGGTGTGGTTCACAGGTTAGCCCTCGGCAGGCGTGGTTCACAGGTTAGCCCTCCAGCACGGTGCATGGGCTGGACTGTCCCGTGCCACCTTCTTAAGTACTTCCAAACAAATGTGATAATGTTTTCATCTCTCCACTGCCTCGCTGTGTAGGGCCCTAGAGAAGCAGGCTGACAGAGGCAAAGGCAGCCTTTTGGCTCTCCTGGAGAGAAGGCTTTCATGTTAACAAAAATAGAAAGAATGGGCTGTCCTGATTCCAGATAAAGGCCACTTGCTGCAGTCTCTCTAGCTTCTATCATGAGCTATTGTGGCTGGAACATTTTCTGGTAGGAAGAACTTGGGGGCTCTGCTAGGGGACAGTGGAAAATTTCACTGTGTAGCCCAAGAGCCTTTACTCACACCCTGGGAGGTTTCCCTGGGGTCTAAAGGCCCTGGACCCCAACCAGCACCCTTCCCCACTCACTGTGATCACCTGAGGCAGTTCCTGGATTCTCATGATTCAGAGGGGCCTGGCCTCTTTGATTCTTGATTATTGTATTCAGCGCATCTATAGAGATCCTTTTCTTTTTGAGCACATGAAACTAATTACTAAAGAGATCCCCTCCAATACCTGCACTGTGCATAAGGACACAGAGAGCACTGAGGAGGTATTGGAGCATCAAGGATCCTCAGGAGGTCTGTACAGGGCTGCCTCCTAGTGAAACAGAATGACTTTAGGTAACCGAGAGGCTCTGCCTTTAGCTATACCTAGTGACCAGGGAGGTCTCTTAAATTCTCACTCCTGTCTTTTCTACCTGTAAGCTCTTAGGTATTAATAGATGAGACAATGTGAACTTATATAATACAAATACATATTACAAATATATAGTCTTTTTTTTTCAAGTGGAAGGCCCCATTTTGGACTGCACAGGCCCAAGAGGGCACTGGTGCTCTGCTTTTCTTTCTCTCACTTTCTCACTGGAGATGATTAAAGAACGAGTGTTCAGGGCTGGTGAGACGGCTCTGATACAGCACTTGCTAGGCAGGCGTGAGGACCAGAGTTCTCATTCCCAGAGCACATACATGCTGGAGGCCACAGCAGCCTGTCTGTAACCCCACCATTCAGAAGGTGGAGATAGAGGACCCAGTAGCAAACTGGCTAGACAGACCTAGACTAGCTGTGTTGGCAAACTTGCCTCAGTGACCAAGGTAACTGAGGGAGACTCCTGGTGTCAGCCTCAGGCGTCCACATGCCCACACTTACATGTGACCACATGCATGTGAACATACATACTCACAGGACACCACTTACACTTATGTAAAAATAAACCACATGTGCTGTCATGTTATCCTGATAGAGCCCATGGAAGGCATCACTAATCAATATCAGATTTGTCCCCAATTTTTTGAATATTAATTGACCAATATAGGCATTTGACAGACTATGCTATGGGAGAGATAGCTTAAAAAATAGAGAAAGAGAAAAAAAATAAAGCTTTTATTCCATAAAAGTGAAATCTCATGAATGCTTAAAGCAGCTATATTCATAATAGTCTCAATTATAAATAGTCCAAATGTCTATCAACATTAGAATGAACAAAAACACGGTATATGCACACAGTGGAGTACTTTGAAGTACTGGAAAACCACGAGTAAAGGACAGTGCTCAAATGCAGTTTATAGTGTAGAGAGAATGAAAGCTCATTCTACACCTAGTGGCTATGTGATTTCCCTTTGCTACAGCTCAAAACAGACAAACGTCAAAGCAGAGATTGCTCCTTGGGGAAAATGACTAAAGGAGCACCAGGAAGCCTGATGGGCTCACAAGTGTTCTGTATTTGATTTTTCTAGTGTTGGGTGGGTGCGCACTGTGCAGAAGTTCACTGGGGAGCATCCTCACATCTGTACACAGTACTAGAGTTGTCTTTACAGATGTCTTTAGAAGGGATCTCCACGAAGCCTGCCTTGTGCTCAGCCCTTGTTCCATGTTCCACGGACAAGGTCTTGATTCTGAGGCTAAATCAGACTAGATTTATTAACTGCTTTCTGGTAGTTTCTCATCTACACAAAAAAGATTTAAAATAGCGTCTGCTTCTTGGCATTGTTATGAGTTCAAATGAAATATTTCACGTCTAAAGCACTTCACACATCCATCCCTGCTTAGTGCAGCATCAACTCACAAGTGATACCCAGTGGGGTGCCTTGGGTCCTGCCCTTTTTTCCTCTAACCACCTAGTTCATATTTATGCTGCCTTTTCTTCTCATCTTCTGAGCTTCAGGTACACATGTATATATGGACATGCCTGTACTTTTGTGCACATGCACAAAAAGACCGGAAGGCAACCTCAGGTGACATTCCTCCACAGGTGACATTCCTCCACAGGCACCATCTACTTTATTCTTTGAAATGGAGCCCTCCCTGGGGCCTGGGCTTTGCTGATCAGGACAGGCTAGCTAACCAGTGAGCCTCAGACCCACCCGAGGCCTCGCACTGTCAGGATTGCAGGCACAGCACCACGCCCAGCTTTTCACATGTGTACTGGGGCTCAGAGGCTCAGAGCCCTGTGTTTCCAGATCCCCGATTTCCTCAACTCCTGCAGCCTCCTCCTCCCTTTAAAGAGCTGCAGACACCAAGTGCATATGTCTTAAAATATGCCAAATACAGCTTTACAGTTTTCTGAATTAAAAAAGCAAGCCTTTCTCTCTTTGAAATAGAACTCCACAGTCACTGAACCCAAATCAGTTGCACACATTTATCACATCTCTGCAGCCTCTTTGGGCTAGCTCAGTGGTCGCCAGGCTTGTCTGCACACTAGGACACTAGGATTCTACAGGATTTCATGATGCTGTTGGTGAGCAGACCATTCTAAATCAGCGTCTGAGGTGGGACGGGGTAGGGGTGGGATGGGGGTGGGGCTCAGCCTCTGTGCCTCTCAACTGACACCAGGGTGTAGACAAGTGTGAGAAGCCATGGTTTTGTTTTCTGTTTCTTTCATAGTCTCTGCTGCTTCAGCCTGTGGGACTGATCCCAGCTTCACACTAGGATAACTGAGCATTTCTTAAATAGCCCCATGGCTCAGGCCCACCCCGGGTAAGGCCTGGATATTTCTAAGGTACAGCCTTATCTAGAATGATGCACTGGTAACTCTTGGCACTGGGGATGGTTGCTCTAGTTCTCAGCACCAAATGTTCCACTTAGCTTAGAGAGAGAACTTTCTCTTCATGGTTTGAAAATTCCCGCCTCTGTCTACTTCCTGTGCAAGCTAAATATGGAGAAGTGTACTGTCGTGCTGATAAGTGTTTTACATTTGCTTTGCCCTCAGTATGGGATTGTGTTGGATGCGGGGTCGTCTCACACCAACCTGTACATCTACAAGTGGCCGGCTGAGAAGGAGAATGACACAGGGGTGGTGCAGCAGTTAAAGGAATGCCAAGTGAAAGGTAAGATGGGGGCGGGGCGCGGAACAGGAAGAGCAGGCCACAGGGATGGGAGAAGCTCGAGGGCGTGAGAGTCATGAGGATCTGACGTTGGTATTTTATTATCACTGTAAAATGACACTGAGCCAGGCCTAGTAGCACAGGCTGGTAAGCAAGTGGATCATCAATGTTCAGGCCAGCCTGGACCACCAAGTGAGTTCACGGCCAACCTGGACAACCTAGTAAGACTCTGCTTTAAACAAGACACAGATGTAGCTCAGCGGTTGTAGCATATGCCTCACATGCGGGAGACCCTGTGCTCAGTCCTTATTACTGCCAGTAGTAACAATGTTGAGATCAATCCTTGAAAAATAGGTAAATTTAAAGATAGCTGAAGGTGTCACTCAGTGGTATTGTGCAGGCTTAATATTCATGATGTTCTAGGTTAGAGTCTCAGCAAAACACACACACACACACACATATGCATGCACACACACACACACACACACACACACACACACACACATACACACAAACTGAGCAATAGTAGCCCTCATCAATAGGGCATGTCTGTGTATGCTTGTATCATGCTTACAGCATGTATCATACACTAAGCACGCATTTTTCACTCTCATGATCTGTTGGGTGAGCAGCAGCCCTGTCTTAAAAAATGAGGGCAGTGAGATAAGACAGCTCATGCCACTTGTTTCAAGTTACTTAAGTTGGGGACTGATGGAGCTGGCTGTCAGATCCACATCTGAGCCCTGGTGCTTCTCTGACTTGGAATGGCCCAGCAATACCTGGGGTTGGGGGTGGTGGGAGCTCTTAGAACACAGACATAGGGCCCCCTATAGCCGGAGATCCTGAGTCAACAGGTCTGGGTGGGAGCCTGGGGTTTTACATTTCTATCAAGTTCCCTGGTGCTTCTGGTGGGATGCACGACCTCTCTTCTTATTTTTTATTTTCGGCTCAGTTTAAAACTTGGAGGAAGATCTCAGCTTTTGTTCTCTTCAGAGGCAGAGAAGGGTAGATCACAGACTTTAAAGATAAGGAAGGAAGCTGAAGCCTGGAGGACCCTGTAAGTGGCAAGAATTCAGATGGCAGTCTAAGCCCCTAGCCACACTACAGGCTCCCACAGAAGCACTGCTGATAATCTCCCCCACACCCCATCCCAGCCAAAGTCACTGTTAACATCACATCCGGAAGATGGCTGACGGCTCAGCTCCCTTGACTTGCTTTGTCCTGCTCTCCACCATGCGCCCCTGTGAGCTTCGTCTCTGCTGGCCTTTTGAGCCAAGAACACACACTGTTTCTTTTCAAACAGGTCGTCTAGACCCCAGGAGAGAAGTGACTTTTAATCTGATGGCGAATAGCTTCCACTGACTTTTGTAATTTGCCAAGGAACTGGGCAGGGTTAGAAAGAGAAAGCCACTCTCCCTGGACCCTGGTGTGCCAGCACTTAGGCCTTGCTACTACTGAGGCAGTGTTCCTGAAGGTTCCACAGATGTCTTTCTTCTGAGGATCATCTCATGAATGCATGTGTTTGAACCCACAGATACAGAGTTAGCAGAACACTAAGGACAGATTTTCTGAATCAGAAGCAAGCCACTAACAGAGCGTGGGGCTTCTCATTATGTTACACAAACAGGCTGTTTAAAAACCCGTTTGAATAATCACCTTGAAAGCAAACTCTTGGACAGAAGCACTCTGGAATTCACCTCAGAGTGGGATGGAAACTTAGGAGTCTTGGCTCCAGTCCTCTCCATAGCAACCGTTAGTTTGCTCTAAAATTGACATAAAAGTCTTAGTAGGGAGGCAGGGTACTAGAACAGAAAAGACTCAGGATCTGCAGATTTTGTTTCTGTTTATTCTAACAAAGGAAGAAACCCCATAAATTTTAGGGCATACTCCATGACATAACTAGTTAATGACACGTTCTGTCTTTTCAGGAAAAGCCAGCGTGTCGGGTACTTTCGCACTAAATGTCATCTTTACCTAGGGCCTCTAGGAACTAATGTTGTTAATTACAGCTCTGTGGAAGGATCATTCAAAAGAGGCCAACAGAGAAACCACTGTAAGAGCTGCATTAGTGTCAGAGGATGTGAAATAGCACCACCTTGTGGCCGTCAATGAATACCAGATTTTACCAGCAAAATTTTAAAATTACAAGATTTTAAAAATACAATACTGTACATGTATTAGCTACTTTTTTCACAACCTTAATGAAATACTTGAGAGAGAAACTTAAGGGAAGTATGGCTTATATTGGCCCTTGGTTCTAAGGGAGACAGTCCATCATGGTGGGAAAACCATGACAACAGGAGCTTTGCAGTCCATATCCTAACTCCCCAGGTAAACCTCTCTGCAAACAGCCTCACAGACACACCCAAAATGGTGCCAAGTCCATTCACTAGGTGCTTCTGACTGCAACCACTCTTCACGCTAAGAAATACAACCCAATGTACATCATGGCAAGAAGCATTTCCTTCCATTTTCCTAGCAAACACTCAAAAATATATATATACGGTCAAGGTAGATACCCCACACTTTTTCTTTTAAAGGTTTTCATCGACTGTATCTTTCCTCAGGTCCTGGAATCTCAAGATATGCTCAGAAAACAGATGAAATCAGTGCATACCTGGCTGAATGCATGAAACTGTCCACAGAACTGATACCAGCATCTAAGCAACACCAGACCCCTGTTTACCTGGGAGCCACAGCAGGCATGCGCTTGCTTAGGTAGGGTGATATGCAGAGACCAGCATGCTAGGAGTTCGAGGCGGTGCTGAGATGCCTGACATTATGGGACACACACCAAGTCCTGTGCTAGGAAATAAGTTTTATTAAGTTTTTATAATGCAAGTTTCAAGTATCTAAAAGAGCCTGTCTGTCTCCCTTGGGGAAATCAAAGGGGGCAGAGTATTAGAGAGAAAGATTTTTGGAGTTCACACACTCCAAAATTTGGGGCTGAAGATAGAATCAACCAATATCTGGGAAGAAGAAGGTGAAAGAACACCCACCAATATACCAAGACAAGTAACTTCAGGCCGGGCGTGGTGGCACATGACTTTAATCCCAGCACTTGGGAGGCAGAGGCAGGTGGATTTCTGAGTTCAAGGCCAGCCTGGTCTACAGAGTGAGTTCCAGGACAACCAGGGCTACACAGAGAAACCCTGTCTTAAAAACAAAACAAAACAAAACAAGTAACTTCAGCTAACAAAGCTTGGCTTCCCCCCCCCCCCCCACATTAATATCTGTGCGCATTGTGTACATCAGATTCCATTCATCCAGTGTGGCATGAGTGCCCTGTCAGTCCACAGCATGTGGGAAGGAAACTCAGCCCTCAAGGAAACTATACTTGTATGGAGGGTGATCTGTTGATTAACAGAGGAGCGTGCACAGCTGCCGAGAGAGAGCATGGGATTGTTCAGGATGGAAGGTGGACAGGAAGTCCTGCCACACCAGGGCTGCAGGAGCAGAGGACGGGGGAGGGGGAGTGGGGATGGGTGGCACTGGCAGAAGCACAGCATCATTCAGTTAGATACCATTCAGCACTGTCATGTGCCACTGATAGTCTTTAGGTGCTGGGGCTAAAGTATCAAACAAAAGAGAGCTCCCAGCATTGTGGAGTTTGTGTTCTAATGGATGTGCAAAGATGGGAAAATGAGAAGCCAGGGCACGGTCAGGATTGTGAAATAGAAAGGAGATGGAGGTGCAGGGTGCCGGTGGTGGGGGTGGGGAGTAAAATAATAGAAACTCCTGTCTCATCGAGGTGCTAACTACTTAATAAACACACTGCTTAATCATGAGGGTCACCATGAAGTGAAGATATAAATTAACCAGAAAGAGAAGCTGCAGCTTAGAAATGTTAAAAAGCCACGAGGCTGGGAAGTAGCAGAGCTTGGGCCACAGATGGCAGGATCTAGACCAGAAAATGCCTCATGGATCCTGTCAGGAAGATTGGAGAAATGAGAAGTCGTGTAAGGATGCAACTCAGTTATCGATTCTGGAGGGTAGACTGGAACAGGAAGGCAAGGGGAACTGTTTGTATGAGAGACCCCGGCTGCCACTTCAGGGCCTCTCTAGGTTTCAGACTGGGTCTTGTAATAGTTACATTTCATCTTCATATGATAACCCTGAGACTCCCTTCATGTCTCGAAGTTTCAAAGAGACCCAAGACCTGAGTGATCATAAGAGAAAGATTTTTTTTTCCCAGGCTGGCTTCAGAGGAACGTTGGCAACTGGTACTCATTTCTGTAGTGCTAAATGAGATTACACAGAGTCTAAGGTGTAAAGAAGCAGAGGCCACAGCTCTCAATATGGCCAGATACCGCCAAGCTACCTCCACCAGGAAACTAAGCCAAACTGGTACTTTAAAAAGATATGTCTACTGAATAACTGGAGGATTAGCACTTGGCAAGACAGAGCCTATACACAAGGTCCTCCTGTCTTCCAGTCTGGTGTGTTAGGTTCTCTGACTGAAATGGGTAGGCATAACTATGAAGACAAAACAAACAAACAAACAAAAAAGCACAAAAACCAAACCAAACAAACAAACAAAAAACAAGCAAACAAACCCTCAAACGATAACATCACCTCTTCTTTTGTGTAGAATGGAAAGCGAACAATCAGCAGACGAGGTCTTGGCTGCAGTGTCAAGGAGCCTGAAGAGCTACCCCTTTGACTTCCAGGGTGCCAAGATCATCACTGGACAAGAGGAAGGTGCCTATGGGTGGATTACTATTAACTATCTGCTGGGCAGATTCACTCAGGTAAAGACCTCACACCACGGAGGTGGTTCCTAGAGGGTCAGTGCCATTACCGTCTTGGGCAATATTTGGGTCTTTAGCAAAGTGAATGATGGGTAGATAAATGAATGGATGAAGATACATCTACATTTGTAGCCATCGCTAGAGGTATATTTACCTTAGTCTTATTACTGGAGAATATCAAAGCCATGTCTTCATCTCAGGGAGACAAGGGAAAAGAAATCTACTTTAAAGAATTTATCTTAACAAATTATGTGTATGTGTGTGTATCTGTGTGAGTGTGACTGTACAAGAGTGTCTCCAGAGGTCAGAAGAGGCTGTCAGACCTCCTGGAACTGGAGTTAACATGCAGCTGTGAGCCTCCCAATATTAGGAATCAAATTCCAGTCCCCTGCACGGGCAGTATACACTCTTAACCACCGAGTTCTCTCCAGCTCCCAGAGTTCTCTCCAGCTCCCAGAGTTCTCTCCAGCTCCCAGAGTTCTCTCCAGCTCCCAGATACATTTCATTTAGTATCATTTTAATCTGATTAAAATTAAGACAACTTGGCAGAGACTTTAGTGAGGCTGAGGCAGGAGAATTGCAAGTTGGAGTCCAGCCTGAACAACATAGTACGACTAGGTTTAAAGCAAAGCAAAATGAAATTGTATTTGCTAAGTGAGGAGTGCTTAGCAGTCTGCCCGTGGTGTGATTCATTCCTCAGAACAGCCACAGGTGGCACATTATCACCCACATTGGTAGAGCCCCCATAATGATGCTTAAAAATAGAATCTTTTCTGGCCCAGGTCACTTAGCTGGTGGCTGAGTGGGGATTTGTTCTTGTTTGTGAACCATAATTTTCTTGGCCCCTGCTCTGCTCTTCTCAGAGCTGTGTCTTCAAAGCCCTCTTGCTGGTTATTGATACTGATTTGGGAACCCACCGTAGGTTTTGCCCAACTCCCTGCCCCTGGTTCTCCATCTTGGCAAGTAGGATGTCCAGAGCCTTCTAGCACTGTCTTTTCTTTCAGGAACGGAGTTGGCTAAGCCTCATCTCAGACAGTCAGAAGCAGGAAACCTTTGGCGCTTTGGATCTTGGCGGAGCCTCTACACAGATCACCTTCGTGCCCCAAAACAGCACTATCGAGTCCCCAGAAAAC
Organism: Mus minutoides; assembly: GCA_902729485.2. Taxonomy (NCBI): domain Eukaryota; kingdom Metazoa; phylum Chordata; class Mammalia; order Rodentia; family Muridae; genus Mus; species Mus minutoides. The sequence goes on along the minus strand of LR749592.1, from coordinate 629,048 downwards.
TCTCTGCAATTCCGTCTCTATGGCGAGGACTATACTGTGTACACACACAGCTTCCTGTGCTATGGGAAGGATCAGGCTCTCTGGCAGAAACTGGCCAAGGACATTCAGGCAAGTGCAACTGAATTCAGTTTTGCTCTCCCCACATCTGGTCCTCAGCCCCCACATCCTGTTATTTCCCTTGTAATTCAGTAACTGCTCCAAAGCTGGCCATTGCACTCCCCAAGCCTTCTCAGGCAGGACACCAAGCTACATCTGGTGGGCCCTGTTAGCCAGTCGGTCCACCCAGACATCCACTCCCATGTTTGTTTACTGTACTATCTCCAAGGACACCACTCAGATCTTTTCTTGGGAATTAATTTCTGGCCCCAGCAGTGATGATAATACAAGTTACATGCTAGAGTATTGTTTGGGGGGGGAGGGGTGACCATTTATAAGTTTGTCTACACCATTTTTGTAATAAGAGAGGGAAAAAAAACACTGTGGGGAAAACACAGAATTTGTCAATCAATACTTTATTGCCCCCAGATGCTTTCTGCATTTTGAATGCATGAATACATGCTTGATGTAATGAGATTACCAGACACTCCCTGGCAAATGAACACAAAGGGAAGCTGTCACATCCAGCTGTCCCATCTCTGGGGAAAGACAGTCAGTTCTCCTCTCTCTTCCATGAACTCTCTTGTTCTTAAAACCATCATCATCAAGACTGCCATCTAGAAGCAAGTGTAGCTGAGAGGTGCCCTGGGTTCCAAAGTCCACACGTCTCTTATCTACAGCAACCTCACCTTTCTGTCTTTGGGGCTTAAGATCTCTATATTTTTTTCTATTACTGGAATAGAAGACCTAAGGCATCTTCCCAGCTCCCAATCTGGTTGAGGAGGAAGAAAGGGGACAGCATGCAGACACAAGTACACCTAGGCTATAGTCTTCTGGAGATTCTTGCTTGTAAGACCTACTGTGTGCTTAGCACTGAGAGACAAGAGATATTCCCAACTCATGACATTTCTGGGTTCAGGATTTAAAAGCATATCCCCAAGGGTGGTGAAGGCAGGACAGGGACATGGTGACACCACACTGAGTAGGATCAATTAGCATCCAAGCACTTTTTCCATTCAGGTTTCCAGTGGTGGCACCCTCAGGGACCCGTGCTTTAACCCGGGATATGAGAAGGTTGTGAATGTCAGTGAACTCTATGGCACTCCCTGCACCAAAAGATTCGAAAAGAAGCTACCGTTTGATCAGTTTCACATCCAGGGCACTGGAGACTACGAGCAGTGCCTCCAGAGCATCCTTGAGCTCTTCGACAACAGCCACTGCCCTTACTCCCACTGTGCCTTCAATGGCGTCTTCCTGCCACCTCTCCATGGGAGTTTTGGGGTAAGTCTGTGAAATGGTGAGACATATTGGTTAGAGTGTTCGGTGTTACAAGTTGCACAAGGCATGCATATAAAGTATTTAAATAATGTAAGCCTACATACAGTAGTGTCCAGATACAACCAGGCGTTTGTTCCTAATGATGTCAGAGTTTATGATTACCTTCTCTGTTATCTCCTTGACGTTTTCATGGTGCAAACAGTGTGGCTGCTGCTCTAAGCACTGTGTCATCCCCAGCCAAGGCCAGGTAGGAAAGAGAATAGTGGGGAGACGTGTCTCTCTCATGCATCAGAGCCAGCAGGTACCTTTTCAGAGTCTGTCGGCCAGACCATGGTGAAATGCACACCCCAGAGACGTCTGATAAAAGGAATTAATACCATGTTTGGCTTAGGTTCATTATTGTTTGGTTTGTCTACCTGGATAAAACGAGAGTTCCATAAACAAGGAAGAAGGCGGCTAGCTGCAGGATATGCATCTATCAGAGTCTGCTGAAAGCAATACCCTAAATGTCAGACATAGCAGCAGGCATGGAATGAGTCCACCGAGGGATGTCTTCTCTAAGAAACATCTGGGAAGCAGAAGGTTGGGAACCACTAAGGGAGAACTTAAGTAGGCATCCATTTCATTACAGTTTGGAGGGCTACGTGATCTCTGCATCCTGACTCCTAATTCCTTCTTTTCCTAATCTGTCCAGAATAAAATAAGGTATTGGTGCTAAAGAGGAAAGATGCCCCTTGATCTGTTAATTATTCAGATTGCCTGTTTGTTTGCTGAGACCAAGCACTATTGTAATCACAGTTAAGAAGTATGTTGTAAGAGTTTCCTACTATCCAGCTAGTGCCGACTACAAGGCCCTGGTTACAGCACATACATTGGTTGTCCACAATGCCAATCAAAGAATCAGGGCCTGTGTCTACCTTTCTCCCTCTTCAGGAAAAAGAACAGATGAAAGGAGATTTAGTCCCACCCCTGAAGCCCAGAATGAGAGGTGTTTGTTTGTTTGTTTGTTTGTTTGTTTGCATGGTCTGTATGCCCAACCTAATGTCACATAAAAAGCCCCTGGGAGAGAGAGCATTGGGTCTGTTGTAATCTGACCTGTGCTGTGAACTGTAGGTGTTCTCAGTACTCTTGGCATCTGAGAAACAGTGGGGAGAGCCATGGACCCAGGCACGAGACTCCTCTCAGGCAGGTTCCTGAGGGGAATACAGCAGCATCAGTGACTGCAGAGTAGCTGGCCAGCTGTTGGCATCAATCCTGAGCCAGAACCTGGCTTCAGTGCCGTGTGGCTGAACTGGTACTAGGTTCCTGCTATGGGGCTTTCAGGGACCAGGGTCCTTCCCTGATTTGAGTGCAACTTTTTGAAGAGGAGGGAAGGGGGTACAGAGGGAGGCTGCTGCAGACAGATAAGGGCTTTTTCACTCTCATGAGCTAGGAAGGATAAACCTGAGCAGACTCCTGTCATTCCCAGAGCCGGCTAACCTGGAGCTGTGAGGCACAGAGCTTATGCAGAGGGAAGCCTTGCTATGACTGCAGTCAGCCCCAATGCTCTACGGTCACTTTGTAAATGCAGTAGTAAAAATCAGTCTGTGTCCTCCAGTCTGGCTTCCTTATGGCCTTGGCATCTAGATTGAATCCAGTGTCAAAGCAAACTAGGAACACCAACAGGAAAGAGAGAACATCTGTTGAGAATTATTTATGAGGTAATTTAGAAATCATTTCTGAAGAACACATTGTACAACTTACATAAACAAGAAAGAGCAGAGATAGAGAAGTATAATTAAAGCTCATTTAAAATGCTTTACATAAATGTGTGCCCTGCTGGCCAACAAAAAAACATGATTAAAAACCCACATGCAAATATTTTAAATTTGCTTAAACTTTATTAATAGGTGTTTCTTAATTTTGAGCCAGGAATTTGTTAAGTTGTCCAGGCTGGCCTTGAACTTGCAGCCTCCTGTCTCCAAACTCCCATGTAGTTAGTTGGGATGATAAATGTCCCTTTCTTCCTCCTCCTCTTCCTCCCCATGTTGTCTTCTTTTTTTCTTCTCCTTTGAAAGAAATCAGGTTTGGAAACATTTATTACAAAGTAAACATGAAGTTCTCAAAGAATCTCAACAGGACGGGACATGAAACAACCTAAAATCTTTAAAGGCACAGTGAGAAAATCTAGGCTTACAAAACCTCATTTGTTATTAGCGAACAGAGGCATCCTTAGGAAAAATGCCCAAAGCCCCAAGCTGCCTAGGTAGTGCCAGTCTCATTATCGATCTCCCTTTGCTTTTTTTTTTCCCCCTGCCAAGGCTCCATGCTCACCTTCTGTGGTTGGACTACTGGCTGGTGTAGAGTGGCTGACAGGTTCTCGGCTATTATCCAAGCTGCAGGATGCTTGGATGCTCGGCTGTTGGATCAGCTTCTCTTGCTTGTCTCTTTGTCACCAGTTGGATCTGAGTTTTCAGGGCAACCTGTGTTAGTGGTTGAAGTGAGGGGACACTAACCTGGAGGGAGCTTGCTGGCCTCAGGGCTCATTTGGATTTTTCTTCTCATTTTTGTGGCTGCCCATTCTGCTAGCTTCTGGCAGGAAGGTTCCTGCAGAGTAGTGATCTGTCACCACCTACCACCATACTGTCACCACCTACCGCCATACAGGATCCACTGCACTGGGCACCTCTGCTGCCCTACACCCAGACAGACTGGCAACACTCACGCTCATTCCGCACAGGAGGGTTGGACTTTTTCTGCAAAGCAGGAACGCATGGGCATTTCTGCAGGGCTAGCTCACCCTGTGGGGCCTGTTGGATGTCTCCCTTGCTCGTCCCTGCAGTTCTGGGATCAGTGTGGGGGAGCCCTGTTATGTGGTTGCTAATGGCTGCATGTTCACTCTGCACAGCAGAGCCTGTCACAGCTGCTGCCTGTGTGCCCTCTTCTCCTCTGGAAACATAGAGCTCCACTGTCTGTCTGTCTGTCTGTCTGAACACTGACAAGTTGTTCAATGGGGATGTTATCTTTGGTGGCATCCAGCGTACAAACACATCATCCTTGGTGTCACTCACCTCTGCTTATGAAGTCACATCCATTTCTTACTTGGCACCATTCACTGTCACCAAGTCTTCCATAATGACCATTTCTGCCCACCGGCTGCCACCATCTCAGCTGTGAAGAAATGTGGGCCAGAGCAGCCTGCATGCTCGTTTGGATGGCATTCAATGGTGCTGTTGGGTCTTTGCCTATAGCTAATGGTGGCAGTAATGGCAGACAGTCGGGTGTCTCTGAAGTCTATTCTCTGCTCTGGCTACTGCCTAGACTTTGAGTCCCCTCAAAAACTTAGCTGCTAGTCATCTATTGCTGTTGACTAGAAGCCTTGTCAATAACCTCGACAGTTAAATAGAACGTATTTTATATGTCATGCATATTGCATGCAGTGGAAGTATGCAGAAACCATACGAGAGAGCTTTTTTACTGTAGAACAAACTGCACTAGAAAGACGAATTCTTCATAGGAAGAACAGAGGTGTAATGTGGCGTGTCAGCCAGAGGCTTGCCACACCCAAGCCTCACCATAAAGCGACACAAAGGGGTCATACAGGTGTCACCGTTGTACAGAGTGGCCCACAGTGACCCATTTAGCCCTGCTATTGCAGCATCTCAGGTCCCCTGACTGTTAGTGGTACACCATTAGCACATCCCTGTTGGTTGCATGGTGGTAAACGTGTCATGGTGTTAATCATACACTGTCATTCTAGCAGAGTTGGTTACATGGTGTTAATTGTGTGGTAGTGTTAATCATACACTATTACACATCAGTGTGGGTGTGCGTAAATTTTGACCTTTTCTCTTAGGTTTACACCTGTTCTTGTGATAGCAAACGTCCCATAGTCTGAAACTCTCTGAGATCTGAGTTTCGATTTCAGAGCACTGTCATGTTGAACAGTCTCCAAAGGCCATAGGGTGGAAGTCCTTGAAGGGGGTTCTAAGACCCTGTTCCCTTTCCCTTTCTTTATTCCTATGATCACACCCCACCCCCACCTCCACCCCATCCTGGCCCAGGCTATCCCAGCAGAATCAGATGCTATTTGTACTTTGTGATTGGCTTCTTTCATTAACATACCATCTTCAACAGTCCAGTCTTGTTTAACCCCTCAGGATACCACAAAATTCTGGAGAATTTGAGGAAAGCTAAGGATCTTCCAATCAGAAAAGTGGACATCAAGAAGTAAACTGAAAGATCCACAAAAAATTTATTCGACAATCCTTTATTGGTGGATCTGTGATTGATTCTGTTTATAAACCTTTGTCCCACAGCAAAATGTACCTGGAAAATAGAGTCTAAAATCCAAACAGGAGCCTGACCAAGCAGGACAGTGTCTAGGAGTGAACACTCCCACACGAACCAGGGGCTGAGTACACATAAAAGTTTGGAAGGTCTGCCAGTGCCTGACAAATACACAGGCAGATGCTCACAGCCATCCATTGGACTGAGCACAGGGTCCCCGATGGAGGAGCTAGAGAAAGAACCCAAGGAGCTGAAGGGGTTCGCAGCCCCATAGGAGGAACAACAACACGAACCAACCAGTTCTTCCAGAGCTCCCAGGGACTAAACCACCAACCAAAGAGTACACAGGGAGGGACCCATGACTCCAGCCACATATGTAGCAGAGGGTGGCCTGTGGGACATCAATGAGAGGAGAGGCTCTTGGTCTTATAAAGGTTCAATGCCCCAGTGTAGGGGAATGCCAGGGCTGGGAAGTGGGAGTGGGTGGGTTGATGAGCAGGGGTAGTAGGGATGGGATAGGGGGGTTTGAGGAGGGGAATGAGGAAGGGGGATAAAATTTGAAATGTAAGTAAAGAAAATATCTAAGAAAAGGGAAAAATAAAAATAAATGAATGTAAAGGTAAAAAAATTGTTTTTTTGTAGTACTGGGAATGAAACCTAGTGATTCATGCAAAATAAGTACTTACTGACTGCGGGTCCTCAGCTCTAATATTATCAAAATATTTACTCTTATGATTTTCAGTACAGAAGTGGCTTGCTCGGTAAAATCACAGCAATTCTAGGGTTAAGATATGTACAGTATTTACTGCAGGGCCATCAAATCAAGAATGTCTACACCATTGTCTGTGAGAATGTAAGTTCTATTTTATTAGAAATTTTGTAATATTGAATATTGTTACCTTTATTATACCTAAGATGTATTCCAAACTGAAAACAAACAAACAAAAACAAACAAACAAGTTACTTACAATCATAGTGAACCATAAAGAAAAAAAAAAAAACAGTTTGGAAGGTAGATTCAGACACAAATGTTGAGAAAAGTGACCCAGGTCCTGACACCACCCCATCTCTACAAAGCTTCTTGCCAGGGCAGAGCTAGACTAAACCCTAGAGCTTGGTAAGCAGGCAAGCAAGTTGGAGCAGACAGAAAGACAGAACAGTACAGAATTGAAAGAAGGGATCAGTCAAGTGGCCAGTTTGGGGGAGAGGTTTCTGATCCCAAATGTGGAGCCTGTTTCTGTTTCCACAAATGTGCTTATCATGGCTTCATCGAAACAATGTCAAAAATACTAGGTTCCACCTTTTTATTCGTTTATAGATAAATTTGGTGTTGAGTTAACTTTCTTCACGGTTTCTATCAGGTTTCTTAGAAAGCTGATAAAAGTAGAATGTCTACTATATTACCAGACAACTGTTTAGACTGGGTGAGCTGGAAGATTCAAAACAAAACAAAAACCAAACCAAACCAAAATAAAACTTGTGTGTCATACAAATGGACTAATGCACACAGTTACTTATTTTTGCTAAGTTAGATATGCGTTCTCTATAGGAACATTTAAACTGTGTATCTTTAAAGGAACTTCCCCTGGGTTTATTTTTAGCTAAAATTGGAGCAGACCGCTTCTTTGCAGCAAGGGATGGCCCGTAGAGCCGGAGCTGGGCTCTGGGAAGCTTTGAGTCCGTGTCCCTGTGTGTGGGATGCAGCCTGAACCTCTGTTCTCTGTTCCACAGGCATTTTCTGCTTTCTACTTTGTGATGGATTTTTTTAAGAAAATAGCGAAAAATGGTGTCTTCTCTCAGGAGAAAATGACTGAGATAACAAAAAATTTTTGTTCAAAATCTTGGGAAGAGGTAAGTGACCAGAAACCTGTGAAATTGGTCCCATATCCTCAGTGTCATGGAGGATATGAATTGGCACATAACCTTACGCTGACCAGGGTCCAGCCAGTGTGTTAGAGGAAGCCAGAGAGTGGGCCGTTCCTTGACAGTGCAATGATGGCTTAATCAACATCCTACATTTCTCACTTAACACAGTTTTGTGACAAGCAGCTGCTCACATGGGGTAACTCTCTTCTTTCTAACTCAGCCATTGCTTCTTCTGTTCTGTTGTCATGGATACAGGGTGGCTACCATGGCCTTTACAGTTAAAAGAAAGAAAGAAGAAGCAGGCACATCTATCCTTTATGCAGGATTTAAAAAAAAAAAGATCATCCCCCCATCAGTCTTTTCTTTATTTTTAAATGGTGGTTTTTCTATTGTTTTATTTTATTTTTGATGGATATATTTTTTATGGTATGGTACATAATATAGTTCAATGTTATATTTGCACCATACACATTTATCAGAGTAATGGCCATAATTTTCACCTTAATCATGTACCATTTATTTGTGGAGAGAGCATTCAACAACCTTTTTAAATCTGTATTTTGTTATTGCTAGTTATAGCAAACCTGTCTTGCAGGAGAAGAACAGAGCTTACTCCTGTCTGGCAGTGACCTTTCACCTCCTAACCAGCCTCCTACCGTTCCTCGTACCCTTGCTTTTCCCATTCTCTGATAACCACTGCTCCTTGCCTCAATGCAATGAAATCTTTTTGAGTCTCTATTAACTCTATAATGATGAGTTTCTTTATGAATGGTTAACCTTTTAATATTCCATATGAGAAAGATCGTTCAGTATTCTCCTTCTTGTATTTGGTTTCTTTGACTTAACAAAATAATGTCCAGGTTCACCTGTATTGTACAAAAGGGCAGATGTCATTCTTTGCATGTGTGTGTGTGTGTGTGTGTGTGTGTGTGTGTACCCACACATGTGGGTAGGGCTAACTTGCATTTTATTTTATATATACCCTCATTTTCTCTGAACATAGGTTAATTCCCTATCTGTACTGTTCCGGATGATGCTGCAATAAGTGAGACTACAGGTCTCTCCCTGAAGTGAACTTTATTTCCTTCGGCTATTCCCATGCTAGTGCTCTGCTGGATCATGCACAACTACTCGATGCATTTTGAGGAGCCTTTGTGATGTTTTCTCATCATGACAGCACTGATTTCTGCTCCACCAACAGCATGTCAGGGGTCTGTTGACAGCACGAGCTATGCTGGTCCATGCGGTCTTCTTCTGTCTTCTTCTGTGTGAACATTCTTATTGCAGTTTTTCTCGGCTTTCTGATCAGGTTTATTCCTAGGCTGGCTTTTTGTTTGTTTGAGGCCACTGTGAATGGGGATTATTTTCTTGATTTCTTTTGTCTGTAAAGCCATTTTTGAAAGAATTATTTATTTTATGTATACAAGTACACTGTCACTGTCTTCAGACACACCAGAAGAAAGCATCAGATCCCTTTATAGATGGTCGTGATCCACCATAGGGTTACTGGGAATTGAACTCAAGACCTCTGGAAGAGCAGTCAGTGCTCTTAACTGCTAAGGTGTCTCTCCAGCCCCTGTAAGACCATTTTTAGTATACTGCAAAGCTACTGACTTTTTTGAGTGTTTATTTTTGTATCCTACCACTTTGACTAAATTGTAACATGGAAGTGGTTTTTTGGTAGTGTTGCTCTAGTGAGTATTAGATCAAAAGAATAAGGCACGATGGACATCGTGTCTGCAATAGGAACAGTTTGACTTCTTTCCCTCCATTTCTTTCTCTGGTAGTCACTTTACTTGGAACATATGCACTGTACTGATGACCAGTGGAGAGAGAGGACAGAGGAAGTGCTGACAGGTTTCCCTGTGTAGTACCTTGTTGGCTAATGCTTTGTGGTGGGCAGCCTTCCTGTGTTCTTTCTAGACCTTCAGGGCTCTGATTAGAAGGAAACGACTGCTGTATTTTATCAGAGAGTTTTTAAGTATCTGGTGAGATGACTATATGGTGTTTTCTTGTGTTTGTATTTATATGCTATGTCACGTTTATTGATTTCCATATGGTGAACCATTCTCACATGTTTAGAATGAAACCAAACTTGATCACGGTACATGTTTTTTTGTAATATATTACTGATTTGATTTTCAAGAAAAGGGTTATGAATTTCTACTAAACTTTAAGGAAGAACCAGCAGCAGGTGTTCCATACAACAAGCAGGAAATGATCCCTCCAAACAGACTCTGCAGGTTAAGCGTTACACTAATATCATAACCAGGCAGAGAAGATAGGAGAGAAGGAGAGGGAGGTGCCACCTTTCTTGATAAACATAGATGGTGTGTGTGTGTGTGTGTGTGTGTGTGTGTGTGTGTGTGTGTGTGTAGAAACAGACACAGAAAGAATCATCAAATGAGAATACAGATTCTGGGTTGGTAACCCTGGGGAGAAGATTGGAGCCTTCCCAAGGGATGCTGATACTGTCCTCCACGCTAATCTTAGTGACAAGACTTCATTGGACATGATCTCCTTAAGATGCCTATAGAAACTCTAACGGCTCTGTGAATGGCGTGTCAGAGACTGCTTGAGCAGAGACTCTCAGATGATGCTCTTGCAACTTTTAATTCGCTAACATGATTGCTGAGTAAGAGATGGACTGAGATGCTGAAGCTGACTGTCTGAAACTCCTAGACCAAAAGGACCTCCTTTCCCCTCACACACTCACTGTTCTCACAGAGAGCCCTTAGGAAGAAAAGCTTCCTCGGGAGGGGAGACTTGAACTTAAAACCCTGTGGCCTCTGAAGGAGTGATGCACCATCCCCACAGCCTGTGGTAGAGCCTGAGCCTCAGACCTATGTGGGCTGGACACTCCCTTGTCTCCTCACTGGGTCTAGTAGAGAGAAGGAGCCAGAGAGAGTGGCTCGCTGGAGAGGTTTGATATTGCCTTCATTTTTCTTTTAGACAAAGACATCTTATCCTTCAGTAAAGGAGAAGTACCTGAGTGAATACTGCTTCTCGGGCGCCTACATCCTTTCTCTCCTGCAAGGCTATAACTTCACAGACAGTTCCTGGGACCAGATTCATTTTATGGGCAAGGTAACTTGGGAATCTATTGGGGGTGTGAAAGTTGGTAACAAAGCAATTTTGAACTTAGAAGAGGTGGGTGTCCACGCAATTAGTTTTGATTTGGATTGATGCCTGTTCCACCATTCTACCGGCTGACATTCATGACAAGCCCTTCTGGGAACAGCAGGCAGCTGTAGACTGTCTTTAATGATGGGAATCCACCATTTTACCGTTCTGCACATAGAACTGTAACTGGCTCTCAAAGAGTCAATTCATTCATTTAATGATACTTCATTAGCCCCTGTCCTGACTACAGAATCCCCCAAAGGCCTCCTTTGTGATCCAGGAAATGAAGAACTTGGTCTCTTATCATCCTTGCTGCTGGGGCTGTTGCTTGGCAACCTGGCCTAGAGTGAGACCTAGGAAATAACCTCCCTGCTGTGCTCTGCCACAGTGCCACCTGCAGGCATCCAGAAGTAAAGAAGCAAGCAGCAGTATGACTCCAGCTTGCTGGGAAACAAAATGGTGTTCTCTGTGTTGCTAGCCTGGAGTCTGCTAATGCCTACAATAGGTTTAGCAGCTTTTAACCCACAACGATCTCAGACAAACCAAACAAAGCAGGACTTTAGCAGCCCCGTGCACACGCCCGCGGTACTACTTACTGACTTCCCTGCAGAACTTTCTCACTTAAAGGAACCTTTTCCTTATTTAACATCCTAGACTTCCTTCCTCTCTCTGTCAGTCTATTCTTTTGTTAGGAGGGTCTCTTTCAGATTTGATGGAGATGCAGGGTAGTCTTGATTTATATTCTTGGAATTAATGCTACTGAAGTGGTCTGATGTCTCTAAGTCCAGGTAATGACTCCCCTAAATCTGGACACTTCAAGGTTTCTATCTCACACTGAGAGGAAAAAACAGTGCTTTTGCATATTATCATCAGTGTATATTATCATCAGTATATATTATCATCAGTGTATATTATCATCAGTATGGGTCAGGGTTCGGAAGAAAGGAGTATTGTAAGTTGGCATAATACGTGCTGAAAGCCGTAAAGCACACACATCATTTTGTCGCATCACTCTGTTCCGTAGATACCAAGAAATTGGTTAAAATAGCTAAAAGGCAGTCTACACTGGCATGTGTTTTAAAAGATGGTAAAAATATTTTAGTGATGATCCAGAAATATATTAAGGGAGCCATGTTCACCAAGTATTCCTAAGTGAATTATCCAGATACAATGTAATGCTTAACTTAATTTGTTTTGTAAAAACAACAGCGACATGTTCACAGAGGACCAGAAGGACGTGTCACAAAGAAAGGACACCAGACATCCTGAGTGGCACCGTGTTCAGAGTTTCTTTAGGCTTGTCTGTGTTCGCTAACTTCTCTATGTCATCCTGAACAGCTTTTGTAATAAAACCTTTCCAAAATTATTATTCAAATACCACCCCTATTCCTTTATAATTTTCCAAAGGTGAGAGGGTCAGAGGCTGCTTTATAATTTAATAAGAATCCTTTCTCAGAGAGGCACATAGCCATCTAACTTTATAAAGGTGACTTGCTGGAATTGTTTCCCCACGTTTTCCCTCATGAAGCCCTGGTTCCATGTGGCTTCTCGGGCCTGAGAAGGATGTAAAAGACTAGAAGCAGCCATTATTCCTTCATCTTTTACCTACTTCCTGTTGCCTCTCAGCACCTCAACTCACGGAACAGAAAGAAACCTGACCTTCTGTGGTCTGTTTGAATAAGGTGCTCCCGGTGGGTAAACTGGACAGCCAATCACCAAACTTTCTGACACTCTAGACTCGAATGGTGAGGCTCCAACCCCTCTTTTAATCATTTGCTTTGTCCCCCCCCCTTCACTCCCAATTGTAGCATATAAAGTTAATCTATAGTGCAAACTATACAAGGTGTTATCTTCCTATCAGTTACTCAGTGTTATGTGGGTAGGGATACATAAAGACTGCAAATTATAATTTTGGACTACGAACAACAAGATTTTTCCCTTCTGTTAACAGATCAAAGACAGCAATGCAGGGTGGACTTTGGGCTACATGCTGAACTTGACCAACATGATCCCAGCCGAGCAGCCGTTGTCCCCACCTCTCCCTCACTCCACCTACATCGGCCTCATGGTTCTCTTCTCCCTGGTTTTGGTCGCTGTGGCCATCATAGGCCTGTTCATCTATAGCAAGCCTTCATATTTCTGGAAAGAGGCAGTATAGCAGCTGAAATGTGCTGGTTGAAGAGAGAAAACAGCCTGCCCAGGGAGGGAGGCCTGAGTCACCCTTCCCTGCTTCCCCGGGACAGTCTAGACCAGCATGAAGCTTGTGAGGCTGCCTGAAGCCTGTCCTTGGGGGTCACTCGACACCCTCTTCCTCAAGGAATTCCTGGTGATACTCTCTTGTCTTTTCCACTTACCCTCTTACTCCTTTGTCCTCTGTGCTTGGGATCACAACTGTCATGATCTGTGCTTCATAAAAGAACAACATCAACTTTGTCTCAAAGAACTAAGAGTCCTGAGTGCCACCCTGCCCAAGCTGAGCTGGCTGGAAGATGAAACTCGGAAACTGACTCAGCCATGGCTTTGGGACGCTTCCCCCTCCCCATATCTCCTAATAAAGCCATGTAGTGCCTTTGGAGAGGAGAGACAGAAACCCAGTCCAAGCCTGCCCTTTGGATAGGAGAATTTTCTAAAGTAGATAAATATGTGCTAAAGCCAAAGAGTCTTTGCCAAGGAGCTTATGTGCTTGGGCAGCTAATGTGACTCAGCATACTGAAAATAAGAACGGAAACAAACACAGTGTATGTTCCTGCGTGATGCCAAAATGCTACCAAGTGGAACACAAAGGCCAGAGATTTTTTGCAGAGCGGATGCACATGTAGGCATGTGACAGTAGTGTACACAACTAGGAAGAAAGCTACAGATACCACCCAGAATTGGGAAAATATATCATCTAATGCATCTTTTAGAGTTTTGTGTGGTTGTATATGTTAAAACACACATAACATAAATTTCACCACATTTACATTCAGCTCAGTACCACCGAATGGAATTTAGTGCATTTACAAAGTTATACAACAATCACTATTTTGACAATTTGGCTTTCAGTTATGTGTGTATGTGTGGGTCTGTGCACATGAGTACAGGGAACGTGGTGGCCAGAAGAGGGCGTCAGTCCTTCCAAGCTGGAGTTTTAAGCAACCAGGTATGAGCTGTCCAGTGTGGGTGCTGGGAATCAACCTGGGGCCCTCTGCTCTTAACCTCTGAGTTAGGAGGTTGAGTTAACCTCTCCAGCCTCTATACCACCATTATATAACATTCTATTACCAAGAAGTTGGCAGGGGACAAGACCATACATTGGTTTTCCTCAAACCACAAATCTTTCCACTGATAGTCAAACAGACTCTGCAACACAGAGATAGCTCACTGGGTTTGAAAGCCACACCACATCGTATTGTCCTGAGACTTTGTTTAGTGAGGGGAGGCCTTTGCTCTGCCGTGGTATACATCGGGTGTTGCGGCTCCTCCTCATGTGTTATGCAAACACAGCCTCATTTCCTTGTTTCATGGAGTGTTTTGTGGATAATGAATAAGTGGCCATGGACTTTTATTATGGAAATGTAAAGAGATTTTGTATCTTTCCTACCAGTATTGCCGAAAGAAGTAACTGTTTGGCAGAATTGACCACTATTGTATTCTTGCCCTAACTCAAGCTGTCTATCCCTCTCTGATCTGGGGACTGACTACTTAGGAAAATCTCCTGCAAGCTAAAAGCCAAGTGTCCTGAATCTCTTGGGTAGTCAAGTCATTTTTCCTTTTGATGTGTCTCTTCTGCTATTCACAGTTGGACCTGCTGGCTAAGTTGTTGTAGTTGCTGCTGACTGAGCGTCTGTGGTCATGTCCTGTGCTTAGGCACACTGTATCTTCCTCTGTTCTCACAACAGTCTGAAGAAGGTGGTTCTTACGGCTCCCAGTGCCGTGGTACAGCTGCTCTCAAACTCACATCTGCCTTGAGTCTTTTTTTTTTTTATCCTTTGTTTTTGATTTTTGTTTTTGTTATTGTTCTTTTCAAGATAGGGCTTTACTGTGAAGTTCTGGCTGTCCTGAAACTCACTATAAATATCAGGCTGGCCTCAAACTCACAGAGATCCACCTGCCTCCTATGTGCTAGGATTGTAAGCATGCACCACCACATCTGGCCATTTTATTTTATTTTCTTAAACACCCTTCTACCACCACTGCTACCAATTTGTTGGAATTCAAAATTATGTTTCCTTTGCAGAACAAGAATATTTTTAATTACATTTTTATCTTGTTGCCCAAGTTTTTGTTTTGTTTTGTTTTGTTTTTTGTTTTTCGAGACAGGGTTTCTCTGTGTGCCCTGGCTGTCCTGGAACTTACTTTGTAGACTAGGCTGGCCTCGAACTCAGAAATCCGCCTGCCTCTGCCTCCTGAGTGCTGGGATTAATTAGGTACCACTTAATCTCAATTCCATTAGACAGAAAGTTAATCCAGGGGTCATCTTTGGGTCCTCTGGGTGGAACAGGTCAAATAAAATGAGCCACTACTTCCAATGTTGGGTTGCCCATTGGTTATAGTGAATTATTATTCATCTGTAGCCTTTCATTCAGGACTCAGAATCTGGCTCTGCTAATCTTGTTCTTCAAAAGTTGGTGATTTTTTTTCTACAAACCTACAAGGGCAACCTTAATCAGCATAAATGGTTTCATTTTCACATAAAAATGAAACTATAGAACTAGGCTTTGTGTATGTACATGGATGTATATGACAGAGAAAAGTTTCAATTCATCTAAATAAACGAGTAAGAAATGTAACATGATATAAACAGAAGTCTCAAAAGTACATTTCATGTTAGTGTCTGTTAGCCAAGATCCCTATGGGAAACAGGTGGTATACTCCATAGTGGGAAACAAGCTGAGTTTAAAAAGGGACTAAATTCAGAATACTCTCACTTCAATAACCAATCAATGTAAAAATTGAACATATGTGTTTTCAAAATCCTAAGCTTCCAAAATCTGTTGTGTGGGACTAGTCACATTTTAGGCGCCCAGCGCTGGCTGCCTGTTGGCATGCTGCTGACGTTTCGGCAGGTTTGGAAAGTTGGCGTGTTGTGAAGAAGGCAGGTAAGAGGTAAGCTCTTGCTGCCTTTTCCTTGGGGAGCGTTACACAAGTAGGCTAGGCAGACTGCCACACCCCTGCTATTCTCTCATTACACACAGACTTGAATGTTATCCCTAGAAAAGCTGTTTAGTCCCAGCTGGGCATTTCACTAGGACAACTGGGCCATGTCATGTGAGCTTCATAAGATTCCACCTGGGTTCAAAGATAATTCTTCATGTCTGCATTTTCCAAAATGTAAATTTGAATGTCAAAGATCATCTTTAAAACTTTAAAAAAAAAGTTTTATGTGTGTCAGTATTTTGTCTGCAGACTGTATCTGTGTACCACATGCATGCAATGCCCAAGGTCAGAGAAGGGGTCCGATCCTCTGAAGCTGGTGTGGTGTTGGAGGTGGTTTGTAGCCACTATGCTGGTGCCACACGTCTAACCAGGGTCCTCTAGAAGAACAGCCAGTGCTAATACCCACTGAGCCACCTTTCCAGTCACAAATCTTCTTTTTAAGTAGAAATGGCTGTGCCTGGTGGTGCATGCCTTTGATCCCAATGCTGGGGAAGCGGAAGCAGGTAGATCTCTCAGTTTGAGGCCAGTCTGATCTACACAGTGAGTTCTAGGACAGCCAGAGCTATGTAGAGAGAGACCTTAAAAAAATAGAAATTATATACAGTACTCATGTATGAAAATCTCAAAAAAAAATAAGTTTAAATTTAAAAATAAAAAACACAGGCTTAATCACATTTTCCCTGATTGATATCACAGAGGGCTTCCTGGTGCCTGCAGTGGTGTCAGGAATCCCCAGCCACATCGGAGGCTCAGACAGTCCCTAGCCCTGGGCTCTCTCCAGGCTCTCACCCTGTTTCATCCCTCGTGTTCCCTGTGTCCTGTCCAGGGAGACTGGTTCTGATCCTGCTACCTTCGCCCCACTTACGGTCAAGGTTCAGCAGTATGTCCTTCCTATTACAATACTTGTCTTCTAATCTCCAAGCCCACTTCTGGGGCTACCACAGCTCTCTGACATTTCATTAGAAAAATCAAACCATTCTGTCCAGAATATGCTACCTGAGACAAAATATATGGCCTATTTTGTTTTTTGTTTTGTTTTGTTTTGTTTTGTTTTGAAAAGTGGGGCTCAGAGATATTTTAGTGGAACCTCAAGAGGTAATTCAAGCCAACCTGCCTTCCAAACTGCCAGGTCAGCTATAAACGTCCATTCCTGGAGTTTTCTTTTGATATGACTACATTTCTCCACTGCTCAAGCAGTGAAACCTTCTTTGATTATTCTAGACACATGGAAAATTTCCTACTTGGAATATGCATTTAATATCTGCATAGCTCACCATTCAGCCCTTGACTGTGGATGTTAAAGTAGAATTGCAAAGCTTTGAATGAGCCTGAAAAGGCCACACTTACCAACATTTAATGTACATGCAAACCACCTGGGGTCACATCGAAATAAAAATCTCTTAATTATAAGGCCAGACATGGTTGTGCACCCCTTTGATCCCAGCAACCACCAGGCAGAGGCAGGTCACGCTCTGTGAATTTGAGGACAGCTTGGTCTACATAGTGAGTCCCAGGGCAAGCAGGGCAAGCAGGGCCTACATGGTAAGACCCTGTCTCAAAATAAAAATAAAAAAATGAAAATTCGGTATATCTAGAGTGAGACCCCAAGTTTCTACATTTCAAAAAACGTTTTTCGGTTGTCTGGAGACCACACTGCTCCTTTCAGAGCTGCTGACCACTCTATCATCTCATAAAGGGGATGATAGAGTGGCTTTTGGATAAACACTATCTACCAACAGACAGCTTTTCCATAGTGGACTAGCTCAAGTGCCACTTCAAAAGTGTATTCCTCTTCCTTAGCAATCCAAGTGTTGATTGGTTTTCTACAGTGGGCTCAGGGAGAGACCTTGCCTCAAAGGAATAAGACAGAGTGAAAGACAGGACCAATGCCTGAAGAGGGTCAGAATTGATGCTCAGAGGTTAAGAACACTGCATCCATATGGAAGCTCACAACCATCCATAACTCCAGTTCCAGGGGATCTAATGCCCTCTCCTGGCCTCTGCAAGCACTAGGCACACACTTACTGCACAGATATATATGCAGGCAAAACACTATAAACAAAAATCAAAAAGATGCTTTTTTTAGGAATTAAAAAGTATTAGAGTAAAAGCCCAAAGTGACACTGGAAATGTAAAATGCCTTAGGAGGTGGGAGAGGAGATTTATTAGAACATAGAAGCAAACAGGGAAGGTAGAACAAGATGTACAAATGACCTTCTGAGCCAAGATCAGATGAGGGGCCAAGAAACACTAACACTGACAATCAGAAAGCGCTTGGTGGTTGAGCTCACATCATGGCTCAGCAGCTAAGGGTGGTTGCCACTAACCATCACGACCTGAGTTCGATCCCTGGGACCCACATGGTGGAAAGAGAGAACCAATTCCCATAAGTTGTTCTCTGACCTCCACATGCACACCATGGTACATGCACACCATGGTACATGCACACCCACCTAATAAGTAAGCACATAAATACACAGATATAACAAGAAGGAAGTCCTTGGTGGCATGACGGCCGACGGAGGCCAGACACTGTGGGTGGGACAGTAACAGGTGAGGAAAGCAAAAAGATTACCTTCTTTTCCTACAAGTTTGGATGTAAAGAAATCTGAGAGTTATTTGTTGTTGTTGTTGTTGCTGGGAAGAGGGAGACAGGACAGTGCCATAAGGTAGGACAGGGGTGAATGGTAATTAAGATCTCAGGAACAAGGCCCTAGAAGGGTCAGGATGGATGGAACCCAGGACCGCAGCTGTGGATGGCATCAGCATACACATTCTCTTAGAGCAGGAGAGACAGCTGTCTGTCACAGTGGCCTGGTGGTCAGCATCCAGGTCTGAATCTCTATGGCTTCTCAAAAGCAAAGCCAGCTGCTGAACATTTAAGGCTGGCTGTGGGGTAGGCTTGGGAAATGATAGGGTTAAAGCACCAGCTATGGACGGGAACAGAATGGTGGCAACCTGCACCAGGGATTATGCTGTGTGCTCCTGGTAACAATTGCTTTTGTGTGTGTGTGTGTGTGTGTGTGTGTGTGTGTGTGTGTGTGTGTGTGTGTGCCCAGCAGTTAAGGGCACCTGCCACTCTTAACTTTTTTTTTTTTTTGGTTTTTCGAGACAGGGTTTCTCTGTATAGCCCTGGCTGTCCTGGAACTCACTTTGTAGACCAGGCTGGCCTCGAACTCAGAAATTCGCCTGCCTCTGCCTCCCTAGTGCTGGGATTAAAGGCGTGCGCCACCACGCTCTTAACTTTTAAGACCTCTATGGATACTGTGTGTACATGTCGCACATATATTTATGAAGTTAAACACTCATACACATTTTTAAAGAGCAGTTGTTCTTGCAGGGATCCAGTTGTTTCCGGGACACACATGGTCACTCACAGCCATCCATGACTCCTGTTCTAAGGGACCCAAGGCTCTCTTCTGACCCCTGAGTGTACCAGGCACACATGTGATTCACAACGTACACGTAGGCAAAATATTCTTACAAAATTAAATAAAAATTTAAAAAGGCAAAGACCAAAGAAACAGAGAAGAGAATATTAGAGTCTTAGCCACACCGAGTAGGGGAACTCAAGGTTCAGGACTAGCGTATAGTGTCTATTTTAATCCTTCCCAACCCCTGGATCCATGTGATACCAGTGTTCACGTGGCTGAGGCAGGAGGGACAAAGCTTGGAAGCCAACTTGGGGTACACAGTGACAGCTTGTCTGAAAAGAAGCAAACAAAAGAAGGTACAGGTATAGGTGCCTGTGCTTTAGAAGGGAGGATGTCAGGGCCTGGGGCTAGTACATGGAGACAGAGAACACAGATGTTACTTCCAGGTACTGCTGAGCATGGGTGTAGCTCTCCCTGTGGGGGTCCCAGGGATGCTAGGAAAGTGGTGTCCTTAAGCAAAAGTCAGGCTCCCAAATCTACAAGGAGCGTCCTGTTAGAGAAAGGGACACAGGAGGTCACTTTTTGTCCCGTATGGTAATCCAGAGGAAGAGCAGAAAGTGAGACGATTAGCAGGGGTCAGAAATGTGAAGACGAGGCCATAGAGGAGTAGGGTCATCTGGGCGGGTACAGAAGTCAGAGGCAGGATGGGAGTCCATGGAGCTCAAACAAAACAAGAGACCCGGAGACTTTATTGTTACTAAAGTTTAATGTTAGAAGAAGTTCTGTCACCATACTGTTTAAAAGGAAAATAATTATAGGAAAACTCAGATGTAACCCTCAGAATGAAGGAATTAAGAATGTTTCTTCTTAGCCGGGCGTGGTGGTACACGCCTTTAATCCCAGCACTCAGGAGGCAGAGGCAGGCGGATTTCTGAGTTCGAGGCCAGCCTGGTCTACAAAGTGAGTTCCAGGACAGCCAGGGCTATAAAGAGAAACCCTGTCTCGAAAACCAAAAAAAAAAAAAAAAAGAATGTTTCTTCTTTTAACATAGTATGTATATTCAGAGAATAAAATCAAAGCTGAGAAATTCAATAGGCTCATACAAGATGACCAAAAACAACAGAGGGCTCTATAAATAAGTTCTGAATGTTTAGATTTGAGAGAGAGGCCCCAGCTTTAATTCACTCCACGCCTGCTAAGAACCCATGGTAGCATTCTGCTTTGTTGCAGGACAAATCTTTGCTGTGACATCACCCTGCACGCTACAGTTTGTCCCTGTCATTGCAAAACTCTGGCTTTGTAACAGCGAAGCTTTAAGAAATGGACAGATGGATAGAGGCCAGGCCGGGCCTGCCTAAGCTTGACGATTCTGGTTCTGCTGGACATGGATGTAATGTAGAGAGGGGGATACGTCTTCCATGTGGTGACACTGTCAGAATAGAGCTAGTACCTTGGATGTAGTGGTCAATATTAGCCGTCAGTCGGACAGGGTCTGGAATCTCCTAGGAGAAAAGCTAGTGAGGGACCGTCTAAATGACTGCGCCTTTAACTGTGAGCCAGAATAAAGCCTTTCTCCCTTAAGTTGCAGTTTATCACAGCAACAAGATGAGTACCTGATGCCCACTGTTACCCACTTGGATTGCCAAGACTTGATCTATGATGGAAAACTAATCTGGCAGCAAACTTATAGACTCTTTTGAACTAATAGAATAGACTGGGAATGTCTGAGGATTACTCCACAAACTTTTGAAAGTCATGGGAAACTAATTTCTATTTTTACAAAGTGAAGGGAGACCGTTGCTTAAACCTCCAAGATGATTATAATTCGTCTTTGATAATTTCAATTTAAGCTCATTTAGTACTGGGTTTAGGGAAGGTCGTTTCTCACCCTCACGACTTTTTCTTTTACACCATCATTTTCCAGCTTCCCTAGAACTGTTTGAAATGCTCATAAAAAGGTAATTTGTACCTGTTTTTTGTTTGTTTGTTTGTTTGTTTTGTTTTTATTCTTTCTCAACTGAGGTATCTGGTGTTTGTGATGATGTGGTTCTTTTTTCGTTTTAAACTTTGAAGAAAGGTCCTTTGGGAGCGGGGTAGAAATAAATCTATATTCCGTATGAGTACCTGTTGTCATAATGTGTTACCCCTTCTCTGGCTACAGCTTACAGTGCACATGCACACAATACTGTTATGTTCTGCCGTCATCCCAGAAAGAAAGGAGGGCAGAAAGCAGCACGGTTACCCAGCCCTTCCACACTGTTCAGACCCGACCAAATAGGCATCCCAGGCAGGTGTGAGGCAGACACACCTCCTAAAACTCAAGTGAAGGAGTATTGGCTTTTTCACCAGACAGTCCAAAGCACGATTTGCTTGAACCCGGCAGATAAGTTGTACTTTTGAAAGGGCACTTCTCCTTATTTAATGACATCATTGTGGTTCTAACTGGGAGTAGGAAGAGGTCTCCTTGTGTTAGCTAACCCAGGCTGGCCTGGAACTCAGGGTCCTCCTGCTTTAGCCTCCTTAGTGGGAAGACTGCAGGAGTGGGCCACCATTCCTGACCTTCAAGTAACCTTTACAGCCACTGCTTTAGACTCGAAGGCTCAGGCAGATTGACACGCCGAGTAAAAGGTGACCAAGATAGAGAAGACTTTAAAAGGCAACTGATGCTGAAACTCGGGGCCTGAGAGCTCAGGAGGGCAACTCCGCCTATGCGGAGCTGGGAAGGCTTTCTCTGTGCACAGAAGACACTGTGGACCACTTAGCAGTAACGACTGCTGCCTTGCATGATTGCCTGCCTGTGCAGATGTCTTTCTAATTCTTTACCAAGAAATTAAAAATGTTATATGAAATCTGATCTGTAGTTAGAGCAGTTAAAAAATATAGCCTGAATCAAAACAGTTCTGCATGTGAGATTAGACCACTAGTTTGAAATATCTACTGAATGTCAATACTTACTCCTACTTCCTCCCCTCTGATAGGAAATGCTCTTTAACCTTGAGAATATTTAGGATTCTTCAACAACTGTTCTATAAACTCTCTGGTAGGAGATATTGAATCCTACATTATCTTGACTTAGGTATTTGGACCCATATACTTAATTCTTAGGTATAATAGTAGTGATAACAATAATACATTGTAGCACACATGTACACACACACACACACACACACACACACACACACACACCATGTGTACTTTTAAAAAATGCATAGCACTGGTTGATAATCCTGGAAGTTAAATGTTCTTAAAGTTCATCATATTCTGTGATGCTTGCAACATGCAGACATTTTCCATTTAATCCATGACATCAGTTTGTGAGGGACACACTCTTGACTCTGCTTTCTGACTCTGCTCTTGGACTGTAGAGATGGCCTGGCCCTTAAGGGCTATGCTCACAGCCAAAAGGACAAGAATCTACCGTCATTTGCTATACCAGATGAGCCCCAGACAACAAGGATTTTATTTGGAATGAGAATTTGTCCAAATAATTTTGAGGCTTAGACACAGTTAACAGTAAGTAGTTGTTTGTTTGTTTGTTCAGATAATGAGGCAAGTGGAACTTCTGAGTTCGTTTCCTTGTGCCGCAGGGTCTCTCCCTAGCCTGGGCAGTTACCTTTGCAGCTGCTCTATTTCCCTACCTCCCTTTTCTCAAGCGTAAGGCCCGTTAAGTTGGTT
This sequence comes from Mus minutoides, assembly GCA_902729485.2. Classification (NCBI taxonomy): domain Eukaryota; kingdom Metazoa; phylum Chordata; class Mammalia; order Rodentia; family Muridae; genus Mus; species Mus minutoides. Next base: position 606,228 of record LR749592.1, on the reverse strand, counting down.
TTTTTTGGGGGGGGGGGGAGTTTGGTTTTTTGAGACAGGGTTTCTCTGTGTAGCCCTGGCTGTCCTGGAACTCACTTTGTAGACCAGGCTGGCCTCGAACTCAGAAATCCACCTGCCTCTGCCTCCCAAGTGTCTTCAGAATCCTAGGCTAACCACTCAATGGGGCGGGCACAGAAAGAGGTTCATAAAAATAGCATATTGGAATGAAGGGACACGCACCACTGGGCTGAGCCCCACTCGCAAACTCCCAATTTTATCAGCTCTGCTTAGGTCATTATTTTAACAAGGAACAAAGAGGCATGCGAGGTGGGGACATGGACCGCTATTTGATTTATTCATTTACTGCCTGTGATGGTGCGTTCATGCACTCACGGAGGCCATAGTGTGACGCTGATTGTCTTCTTCCACCACACTACACTTTATTACTGAGACTTTGCTCTCTTCTGGAACCCAGAGCTTGCGCTGGGGATCCCTGCCCCTGCCGCTGTCTCCACACTTGCCTGGCCTTGCGTGGGTTCCGGGGATTCTAACTTCACTTACATCACAGTTTTATGTGCTGAGCCATCTCCCCAGCCCCCAACTACTACTTCTTCTTCTTCTTAGATTTATTTTATTTTTAATTATGTTTGTATGGGTGTGGGAGAATATGTGTATGTGTGAGTGTAGGTGTTAGCCAGGCCAGAAGAGGGCATCAGACACCTTGGAGCTGGAGTTACAGGCAGACTGTTGTGGACTACCTGAGTGCTGGGAACTCGGGCCTCTGTAAGAACAGTAAGTCCTCTTAATCATTTGCTCTCCAGCACCCAGCCCAAGACTTAAAAGATATTAAATTTGTGACACGAATTTCAGGCTCTGGAAATAAAAAACAAGTCGCTTGCACTGAGGGCTGTGGCATGGGGCCAAATACTAGTCCCTTGAAATGAAAAGCACCCACGTGTACCAGCTCTCCTGTCCCCTTTCCGTGGTGCGTGGTGCATGTGGTTCTCAAGCTGCCACCAACCCCCACCCCAAGGGGCCGGCAAGAGAGGCAGACCATGCTTGGGGGAGGGGCTTCAGCTCAGGTGCACGAGGAGATCTCGTGCACGGAGGCTGGATCAGAACCTGGTGGGTGGAGAGCAGAGGGGCAGAGGGCAAAAAAACGTCCACATCGCGCATGCTCCTGGCCTGCAGGCGTTGGTAGCTGCTCAGGATCTGTCTTCGCTTCCCAGCCGCATCGAAAAGCAGTGTCAATCAGGTGAATGTCTTATCCCTCAAGGTCCCCATGACGGTACCGGAGAACACTGGGGATGCACCCCTCCTCTGTGAGGAATCCTGGGGCTGGAATAGGGGTGAAAGCGTGTACATTCACAGCTTCGAGGTCAGGGAGAGATTTGGATCAGAAAACTATTTCCTGAGAGGAGGAGACTGGGCTGCTGGAGTTGAACTCTTTGCTAGGGTAAGCATTAGGACACCACCTTAGAATTAGCGGAAATATGCGCTACAAGAGCTCGGAGGAAGTCCCTAGAAGACTGCAGGATGCGAATTAGGCTTGAAACGTGGTGTGCAGTCCATTGAGAAAAGTTACAAAACTCAAAGCAAAGTGATGACCAGGAAAATAAAGTAGTCTCGCTGCGCCTCTATGTGTGGCCCGAGGGCCCTCGCACTGAGAAGGGCCTCTCTCTGGGTTTCTCCAATTGAGACCAGAGTCCAGACCTAGAGATGGCTCTTCGACCTAGAATATATAAACAGCACAGGACTCCCGCCAGCTTTACTGGACTCGGTGTCCGTGCTTGGTCGGTAAATCAGTGCACTCTGATAATTTTCAAAATCAGTTTCTAGGTGGCATCATTACATTGCCTTGGGTGTGTTAGATACAAGCCTTCAGTCCACAGGACAATTTGTGTCAAATGCACACTTTTCTCAAACCATGCTGTAGGGGTTTGAGGGGGTGAAGGGGCAGAAGTGAAATCTTCGTCACCCAGGATTTACCACTCGGTCTTGAGAGCACAAGGAACTTGGTTTTGATGTTTCCCAAAGATAACAGTTTACAGTTCAGAAAGTTTCTTTTCGGGCCATGCATGTATTCCTTGAGTCCTCCTGTCTCAGCTTCTCCTGTACTAGGATTCAGACCTTTGGGCCCCTCTGGTATGTGTTATTAGGACTATTAAAGGAGTTCTGCCTCTGTGAAATATATCTATAGTTGGTCTTTTTTCTACTCTTACTGTTGCCATGTAACTGAATTCCTATGTATTTTGAAAATTTAAAAGATGATATGCTATTTTTTCTACCATCTTAGGGTGTATTTATAACATATTTAGTTCCAGCACTCAGGAGGCAGAGATAGGTGGATCTCTGTGAGTTTGAGGCCAGCCTCATTTATACAATGAGTTCTTCGAGGCCAGCTAGGGCTATAGAGTGAGATCCTATCTCAAAACAGAACTAAACTGAAAACCAGCCAAACAAAAAACTTTATCATATAGATAACTTTTATATGTATCTTGTGTACTCTGTTGTTGAAAAGCTTTCTAATTTGTGTCTACAATTGTTCTATTGTGTCCCTCAGGTTTTCAATGCATAGACATCTATCATTATTTGATTAATGATAATTTTATCTTGTGTGTCTTATGAAATTAAGAAACACTTCCTTTCATTCCGTGCAGTAGTTGCTTTAGTTATTATGAAGGCATTGAGTTTCCTTAGGACTTTTTATACGCACATAATTGTGTTTGCTCATTGCCTACCCCACCACTAACTTCCCTCCACATGTCTGCCCTCCCAGGGAGTCCCTTTCCACCACCTTTCCACTTTGTAAAATGCTTCTTATATTTTTGATGCACAGTCTCATTATGTAGACCTGGCTGGCCTTGCATGCACAGAGATCCACTGTCCTCTGTCTCCTGGGAGCGATGGTGTTAAAGACCTGCACCGCCATGCCCTGCCCATTCCACTTTCACGCCATTCCTCTGTGCATGTGCATGCATGCGTGTGTGTGTGTGTCCATGTGCATGTGTGTGCATTCCGTGTGAGAAAATGTGTCATTAGTCTTCCTTAATTCTCTCATTTCCATTTGACATAATTCTTCCCCCTCAGAGAAGAATGTCATTTTCATGTCATAAATAGATTCATTTTTAATCTGACAGAAAACATACTTGTCCTTTGTAGCATGGTCTTCACTAGTACCCATGATCTTCAGTTCCAGTAACTTTTTCCCTTGAGAATGACATTTTTCTTTTTCTTTATGACTTCATAAAATTCTATGGAATGGTTGGATGGATGGATAGATAGATAGATAGATAGATGTCACTGTCTTTATATCCATTTGTTGATGGGTATCTAGGCTCCATGTGTTGGGTATTGTGAATAGTGCTACAGTAAACATGGATGTGCAAGTGTCTCTGTTAAAACGCCAGCTTGGATTTCTCTGGGCACACACCTAAGAGTGACATTGTTGTGTGACACTATTCCTGGTGAGATGTGAATTCATCCAGATAGGGAACTGATGACAAAGCCAAGTAAGGATGCCACAACATCGAACTTAGGGGACCAATGGCTTTGTTGGGGTCACTCAATGACTCCGATACAGCTGCATCACCAAAAGCCCACCCCAGAACGGGTGACATCTCATGAGAGCTGTCATACACTGTACAACTTGCTAGACAAGTTGGAGAGTGCCTGTCGGCAGTCCTTACACTTATATAAGCTTGGAAAGGAGGGGCCCAGTGCTTCTGGTCAGTTTCAAGAACTTCCTGAGGCTTTCCAGTTGCTTACTTCCGGAGTCTTAAGGAGCTTCCACACTTTCACTTTCCTTAAAAACATCCTGTGCTCTAAGGAGCTTCTGTCCAAGATGAAAGGTTTTATCTCCGAGGAAATTGCTACGTCAGACAATTACCAAAATTTCTATTAAAAGCTAAAAGCCTAGAACATATAAGTATTAAATATTGAAGGTACTAATTATTTCTTTTGTATTTCTATATCAGCATAGTGACACATCTTAGGTAGAGCAGAATGATAATATTTTTCATCTTGTTCTTTTTGAATGTGTATGTGTGTTTTGCCTACAAGTGTATCTTGTGGACTATGTGAATGCACTGCCCTAAGAGGCCAGAAGGGGGCACTAGATGCCTTGGAACTAGCAATAAGGTTGTGAACTGCCATGTGGGCGCTGGGAAATCAAATCTGGGTCCTCTGGAAGAACAGCCCGTGCTCTTGACTGCTGAGCCATCTCTCCAGCCCTTGCTATGCTTTTTTGTTTGTTTGTTTGTTTTTGTTTTTGTTTTTGTTTTGTTTGTTTTTGAGACAGGGTTTCTCTGTGTAGCCCTGGCTGTCCTGGAACTCACTTTGTAGACCAGGCTGGCCTCGAACTCAGAAATCCGCCTGCCTCTGCCTCCTGAGTGCTGAGATTAAAGGTGTGTGCCACCACGCCCGGCTTCCTTGCTATGCTTTTTAATCCTATCATAACAGCTTTGTTTTAATAACACGGTTTCTCATTCTTCTTTATTTAGAAAGTGAAAATAAAAGAGTCATCATGAAAAAAATTTCAAAGAGAAGAGAAGAGATTTTTAAAAAGGTAAAGTATTAATGAAATTTGGGGGGGCGGGGCTTTTAAAAATACTAGTTTTTATAGCATTTTACCAGGATGTATGATTTCCTGAAAACTGTTTATTTGCATTCCGTTCCTTTTATGTGCTCTGTTATACACTCTGATTTTTAAGCAGTTTGTAAACAACTCGGATATGATAGCATTGAACAATAGTAGGCTTACAGGGTTTCAGCTGCTGTCCGTTGCAAGTTTCTTCTATGATGTGATACAAGGAATTATTTATTCTGATCCTTTTGTATTTGCCAAGGCTTTAGTGAGCTAAGAGCAATGGAAGATCAGAAGATATCTGCAAGCAATGAAATGGAGTAGGCAGTTCTCAGCAGCACTTCCTCCGAGCTGGGATGCCCATTGCTCTGTTCTCCCCACGGCTGGCTCTGTGGAAGGGAAAAGGGCTTCCAGTCTCCTTAATTCAAGCAAGTTAGGTCAGAACGCCCTCCCACTTGAGCAATATTTGCTAAAAATTGTTGGACATTAAAGCTAGGTCTCCTCACCAGTCTCTCGCCAAGGTCGGTAACCTTCTGTCACCTCAGGGGTCACTACACTGGTGTCTTCAGTTGTCTTGAGGAGGTTTGTGATTAGTGAGACAGAAGCATATCCGCTCATGGTGACCTTATTCAGGAGTTTTAACTGTGATACAAGATTCACTGGCAGACTTTGAAATTCTTCTGTAAAGTCTGTTGACTAGATTCTTGTTATATTGATCTTTTAAAAATCAGAATCTTGTTGATATCCTGCTTTGATTTTCAACAAAAGTCCATTCTTTAAAAAAATTTAATACATGTATGTATGTATGTATGTATGTATGTGTATTCACATACATACACATGCCATAGCATACCTGTGGAGGTTGGAGGACAACTTGTAGGAATTGGGTCTTTTGTTCTACCATGTGGCTCCGGGGGATAGAATTCAGGTAGCCAGCCCCGGTGACAAGCACCTTCACCCACTGAGTTATCTCACCAGCCCCTGAATCCACGTTTTTAATGCAATCGTAAAGCTTCTATGTATTTTTTTACTTTTTCCATTCCAGCTTCAGGCTGTTTTGCTCAGCAGGTACACTTTTTTTTTTTTTTTTTTTTTTGAGAGTCTTTGCTAACAAACTCAGACTCCAAATCACCAGAGAGTAAGAACAGTTACTTTATAAGGCTGAGCTTTGAAAGACTGCAAATGTTCACCTTCACATACTGAAAAATAATAACAGCACTCGGCTCCTCCTACTAGGAGGGAGCTAGAATAATTTTTTTTTTTTTGACACACATGTTTGGGAGTCCGTGGCATGCACACACTCTCTAAAGCATTGAGCATACTTGCCTTTCTGTGCTGGGGAACAGGGTGGCCATTGAAGATATAAGGGGGAGGCAGTTAAGAATTAGAGGCAGCGCCGGGCGTGGTGGCGCACGCCTATAATCCCAGCACTCGGGAGGCAGAGGCAGGCGGATTTCTGAGTTCGAGGCCAGCCTGGTCTACAGAGTGAGTTCCAGGACAGCCAGGGCTATACAGAGAAACCCTGTCTCGAAAAACAAAAAAAAAAAAAAAAAAAAAAAAAAAAAAAAAAAAAAAAAAAAAAAAAAAAAAAAAAAAAAAAAAAAAAAAAAAAAAAAAAAAGAATTAGAGGCAGCGTATAGATAGTTTTTAGGAAGGAAGCTGTTTGCATTGTCAGGTACTACAGAGAAATCCCTCAAGCAATGACACCTGTGGGATGTTGGGCCGTGTTTAATTTCCAGAAGATTCAGAAGGCAAGTAGTAAATAAAAAGAAAGAACTAAGTCTCAGTCAGATTTTGTCATTTAAAGGGTTTTGTTCTTGTTTTTTGTTTGTTTGTTTGTTTTTTGTTTTTTTTGTTTTTTGTTTTTTAGATTTCAGGTGGCAATGACTTCATTTTAAAATCAATCATATATAAAGAATTCATATAAGTTAGTAAATAACTCAACTTTGAGCAGACAGACAAAAGAGTATGAGTGGATATTTTACAGGCGATGATATTCAGACTGACTGACATAAGACAAGCTGTTCTGTAACTTCCGGATGTCTCCTAACCTCCCCTGCTTTCCCCCAACAGATGTCAGAAGCAGCAAACAGCCGCACTGAAGAAATCAGGGACAGGCGTCTGTCAAAAGGTTCTCCTGGAGCGTGCCACACCTCTGCTATCCTTGGGTTTTAGTTTTTAAGGATGTAGTGATTGCTTCCCGTCCCTGCACATCAGCATCCTACAGCATAAACATAAACCAGGCTTCCTACATGATATAAGACGGGCCCAAGGAAAATACGTGGAGATTGAACTCAAGATGTTCCACTTTCTCCATCATTAACTGCACACACACAGGGGATTCACTGGTGCCTGCGAGTGGGTTAGACCTTAGGTATGTGTCGATGCAGAACCTTCTTCAGAAGCCCTCTTGTGACTTAGCTCTAGTCTTACTCCCTATTCCTACCAGAACAACTTACGAGTCCTCAACAGGAGTAGCAGGAAAAGGCCAACTCAAGAGAACGCAACCAATTCACCTTCCTCTTTAAAAACCATATTCAGACTACAGCTGTCTTTCTTGATCCAGCCTGTGAGTAGCAGAAAGTAACAAATACATACAGAGCATACACACTGCCTTTCCAATTCCATTCTTCCACTTTAACAACAACAATAACAACAACACCACAGTGTGGCTTTGATATTAGATCATGTCTCTGGGTATTACAGATAGAATACAAATGTTCGCAAGGAATTTTTTATTTCTAACAAGAAAACAGCATCAGAAGTCATCTATCTGAGCTGTTTCATGCTTTCCTTGTCTGTCTGGCGGATACCTGATAACGCATCAAGGGAAGGGGACACAGGATGGAGAAAAGGTTGCGAAAGGAACACATTTTGCCGTAGAGAAAACTGTTTGTTCCGGATGAGAAGAGGGAAGAGGTGCAGGCTGCTGAGTGTCCCTGAGCCTGTGGCCCTTTCTCTCTGCTCCCCACGATGGCTAGGCACAGTTGCAGCTAAGATACACAGGGGGTGTTTTCACGGTCACTGCTGATTAATGAGAGTAAAATGATGATGTGAACTCTGTGTAACGCTGACGTCTTGGTTTAAATGCAGAAGAGAATCGAAACATAACAGAGACACTGAGAGGCAAAGTAAGAGAAAAACTGAAAAATACTAAGGTAATGTTTTAATTTTTTTTTTCTGTTTTCAGAATGAGTGTTTTAAGTGGAATGTGGATCAAAAAAACTTTTTTTTTTGTAATGTTAAGAATGAGCTGAGGTTGTCTTAATACCTCAGTTTTAAAAAGCTTCACCTTCTAGCCTGCTTTGGTTTTGTTTTTTTCTTCTATCTCCTTTTTCTTTTAAGTCCTAATACCCTATTGTAGTCAAAGTTTCAGTTGCTGTGATGAAATGCCATGACAGATTGGGAAGCGAGGGCTTTACTGGGCTCACACTTACCTATCCATGTTCATCACTGAAAGAAGGCAGGGCAGGAACTCAAGCAGGCCAGGGACCTGGAGGCAGGAGCTGGTGCGGGGGCCACAGAGGAGTGCGGCTCACTGGCTTGCTTCCATGGCTTTCTCAGCCTGCTTTCTTATAGCACCCAGGATCCACCTGCCCAGGGGGTGTCACCACCCACAGTGGGCTGGGCCCTCCCCCATCAATCACTAATTAATAAAATTCCCTACAGCTTTGCGGACAGCCAGATCTTGTGGAAGCAATTTCTCAGCTGAGGCTTCCTCCTCTCCAATGACTAGTGCTCTTGCATCCCCTCCCCCTCTCCCCCTCCTCTCTCCCTTGCCTCTCCTCCTCTCTCCTTCCCCTCCCCTCCCCTCCCTTCTCCCCCTCCCATGATAGTAAACCCAAGAGAAGTCAATCTGGTTATATTATCATTATATATGGCATCTCAGGTAAAGATAAATGTGTGTGTGTGTGTGTGTGTGTGTGTGTGTGTGTGTGTGTGTGTGTAAAGGTACCATTAAAAAATTGAGGACTTTTTAAAGCTGATTTTCTGTAAAATTTTGTGTTTCAGATCAGTCAAGGTGAAAAGTCCTCAGCCGAGCTGCTCACTGATACAAAGACTTATCGATGGTCTAAGGTGAGGAACTTTTTAAAAAATGCTCTTTGAAAACATCTTTATGGAGGAATAACTTACACAACAAAAATTCACCCCCTTTTTAGCTTACAACTCGATGGCTTTTGGCTAAACTATGGAACTGTGGTTGACACCAAAATCCAGTTTTTGTGAGCCAATAGCAGCTCGTGAATTGGGCATCTCCAGAGGGCAGGTGGCTAGGGGGTCCACCAGGGAATCGTGAGGGGAACTCGATCATGACACGCCTGATGAAGTAAGGCAAAGAAAATACCTGACTCAGCAAAGTGGGGCAGTGACTCTAAAGTGTCAGGAGGTAGCTGGCAGTTTGTGATTGAAAACTACTGTTTGTGTTCCTGGCATAGGCCTCACCGCACTGACCCGGGCTTCAGTCTGCTTACAGAGGATCTGAGGACTCTGCAATCACCTAAGAACCTCTCAGTTAATTATCCTAACAGCATTCAAGACGCTCCCCAAACTCACAGGCTTGGCGCTACAGTTCTCGTGGGGTTGCAGATTTGAAATGAGTCAGATTTGGGGGAGTAGCTGTGTGAGAGGGGGAGTAGTTGTATGAGAAGGGGAGTAGCTGTGTGAGAGTGGCTAGGTTGCAGTAACAAAACCATAAGGAAATTAATGAATTAATTAAAACCAAAACTGTCTGCATTAAGAGGGTGGACCTCCTCCTCTCCAGTTTACCAGTTCAGTTACTCAGGCTGATGGGTCTCTTACCCTCTCTGAAACGCTTCTCACTCGTGAATCCATGACACAAAGCCCCACTCTTCTCCCTTGCTAGGCAAAGACAAAAGAGAAAGAGAGAAAGAGAGAAAGAAAGAAAAGAAAGAAGGAAGGAAGGAAAGAAGGAAAGAAAGAAAGAAAGAAAGAAAGAAAGAAAGAAAGAAAGAAAGAAATGAATTGCAGGTTGCTGGTTTGACAGACATGCAAATTGTTCATATCATTTCCAGTAAAAGAATATGGAAGAAGTAGCTTCCATCCTGTCATCAGTGGGATCTGTGAATAGAGACAGGCAGACAGACACTTCGGGGAGCTGGTCGTTTTGCCCCAAGCCTGGGGCATAGTTAGCTTTGCAGATATTGCACAGGGATCCTTCACACATGTGGTGCACACAAACTCACATAGGCACACACTCATATATAAATATAAAAATGAATTAACTACATAAGATAAGAATTCCCATACTAACTACATGCCAGAGACAACGGGCAGTTTGTATGTGCAAACGGCAGCTAGACTCCAGGTAGAAACAAAATATAAGGTACATGTTCACATTTTATATGTTTTGAAATTATGTGATTCCTAATGTGACTTTTGCTTTCTTTCTTTCTTTTTTTTTTTTTTTTTGTGGAATGGAGTCCCCTCTAAATCTCTCTTAAGGCAGTTATATATGCATGAGAAAGAAGTGGTACTTTTTTTATTATTATTTAAAAGAATTAGAGCCTGCAGCATAGAAGGCATAAAAGAGGACTTAATTATGAATGAGACTGTGACAAAGATTATGCCACCCAATATTGTGGGATGAGGATAGCAAAGTGTGTGGGTATGTGTGTGCACAAGAACACTTGAACACGGAGAACACTGGTCAGAGCCAGCGTTTTGATTAAGATGAGAAATAATCAATCCTCTAACTACTCAGGTGAGGGTGAGAGAGCAGAGAAGGATTTTGGCTTTGTTCTCTTTTGGTTCTCACCAGAGTTACAAAAAAAAAAAAAAGTGAAAGGTGAAAGGTAAGCTATGAATGAAAGCCAAGTGTAAATGAGCTGATAAAATACCTTCTGTGTTGTTTTCTACTTGCCACTAAGCTGCCATCTGCCCCATTATGGAAAAGTGTTCCTTCCCTTGCATGCAAACAGTGTGCATCCATTAGGACATTAACTGCCGGCCTGCTGCTGTTTAACCCACAGACTGAAGTCTTGCTGGATGAAGGTCTTTCATTTTTCATCCTGAGTGGAGAAGAAGATTCAGCAGTGAGCCAGTCTTCTAGGCAGGTTGGATTTGTGTCTCCATTTTATAGTTCTACTCTCCCCCAAACCAGCTATTTACTAAAGGCATTGGATGAAAGCTGAACAGGAAAGGGATTCATGTGTGCCTGACTGAGTGTGCCCGACTGTGTGTGCCCGACTGTGTGTACCTATGTGCCCGTGTGTGTGTGTGTGTGTGTGTGTGTGTGTGTGTGTGTACCCATTTGTGTGCCCGTGTGTGTGTGTGTGTGTGTGTACCCATTTGTGTGCCCATGTGCCCGTGTGTGTGTGTGTGTGTGTGTGTGTGTGTGTGTGTGTGTGTGTATGCTTACTTAATACAGAAACAAGAAGGGAAAAAAATAAACACCGCATGAAATTTTCTGTCCTGAGAAAGTGTTACCATTTCCCACAATGCTCTCTCTGCACCGCTCTCTCTGCGCATGCGCCCACAGCTTTATAGAAACAGAACGCTCACTGACAGAAAGAACTAGCCAGTGGCTGTTTCTATTTTCCTGGTTCTCCAGCCAGACGGTGTTGGAGCCATGTTGGCTTCTGTGTCACTCTCACACCTCATACCTAGTTCCGCACACGTCTGTAGGTTCCGCTTTAAGACTGCCTGCCATCAGACTCACGTTTCTGTACCTTCACGGTGCCGCCCTGGTGTATAAGCCAGCCCTGGTTCACTTATGAGGAAAGCAAAGTCTTTTCAGCAATTCCTGGGGCCTGCATGACCCACCTACTTCGCAGTTCGTGTTCCCTCTCCCTCTCTCCCGCTCTCCCTCTCTCCCTCTCTTTCTCTCCCCTTCCCTCTCCCCTTCCCTCTCCTCTGCCCTCTCCTTCCCTCTCTCTTTTCTTCTGTTTTCCTCCAATGCCACATAACCCCAGCCACAGGGGTGAAGGAACAGAGAACTCGGAGCTCAGTGGATTGGGGCTATTATTTTAGTTAGGACCTTCGGGCACAGTATCTTTAATCATGTGTCATTCAAATAGAGTCCCGAAGGTAGTGAGGGATGCGGTATGGATACGAGAGGCGCTTTCAAGGCGTGATCTGGTTGTGCTAGCACACACCGCTTGCGTTGGGTATGCAGCTCACAGCAGCTGTTAGTTAGGAGACTGAAGCAGGAGAATCTTAGAGTTTTATTTTAGCTCAATGTAGGCTACAAAGTGAATTCTGTGCTGGCTAGAACAGCATGCCGAGCCTCTCTTAAATACCAAGCAGAAATAAAAATGATCCTGCAATTCTGTTTTATTACTTACCCTAAGTGTATATTGTAAGAAGTAAGAGGGATTTTTTTATTGCATGATATATTTGGATGATACTTTGTTCAATACATGAAGATTTTAAATTACATTCTCATCTGAAGCAATCTAATTTATTCAGTTTTTTTGTGAGCAGATCCATACTCACTTATCAACAACAATATATGTTTTCATACTGATACCCAGATTTTAAAATAACTTATATAAATAAGCCTATATTTCAGAATTTCGCTCTAACTACTTGGCTATAGACTTCATTCTTTCCTCTTTGTTATTTTCTCTAAAATATTTTGTAGAAAAAGGTTTCTCCGCTTTTCAGGTAGTGCTGCTTTGGGGGTTGGGGGGTGGAGTAAACCAAATAGAGGAGGTTTGAAGGCCACGTGGGTCTTCCCATATCAGGCCTGCATCTGAATCTTTTCACAAGGGTGGAGGGCTCAAGTTATTCTGCTTCAGCAGCATTCACTGGAGAATTGAACAGTGAGCTATAAAAAATACCACATAACATTAACCTTAAATGAGTTCCTCTTTATTCAGCAAAACCTTATCTATCTATCTATCTATCTATCTATCCATCTATCTATGTGTATGTATATGGCTCCAGAATGTACCATTTATATCTGCATACTGGTCATGGGGGGAACGCATACAGGCCGATTTTTATTTTTGCTATTCAGCAGAAAACAGTAAGTGAGAGTTACTCCAAGCACTCTGCATCTGGTGGTAGTTTCCAAAACATTGCTGAGGGCCCTGATGAGGATTTTATGGAAGAAGTGATTTTAACGGATTTATTTGAAGTGAAAGCTGCAAATTATGAAGATGACCAAGAACAGATAAAAAAACAGGAGGCAAAGATTTTTGTGCCGAGTAGTTCTCCAGGTAACACACTTCCCTGAAATATACAAGTCACGGATGCTCCGTGTTCTCGGGTACCAACTTCTGTGCCTGCTGGGGAGGTAAAGGGCATTGACCTTCTATGCATTTGTTCTCCCACCATGGGCTTTAAAGTGATTATCTAAGTTTTGTCGTTAAGTGGCCAGCCAGCAGAAACTGCCGAAAGGCATGCTCCCTCGAATTTTAGAAGATGAAGGGCTCTACATTCAGAAGAAGCCAGAGACATATAGAAAGATCTGCAACAAAATGGAGAATCGCCTGCTCAGCCTGCAGGAGGCAAGTATACCAGCTGAGTTAAGCCAGGAGCAGAGAGCATGTGGCATTTGTTTTCTAGTGAAATACTCAGTTGCTATACTTTGTACCTATCTCTGATAGGGAAAATGTTGGTTTGAAGAAAGTGGAGAAATAATGTCATTACCTTCACCTATTAGACCCTCTTGGAATTTTAGGCTCTGCATGAGCAAGGAATCTTTGAATCCAGCGCTAAAGACTGTACACAGAAAGGTAAGCAACGTCAATCTGCTCGTAATAATTCTTAGATAATGGCTCTTGTAACAGCAATTATAACTTATGTTCTTATGTTTTTATTTTACCTTCTAAAAGCTTAGTCATACCTTGGATAAAATGTTAAGTAATCTTCAAGATTGTTGAGGTCTATTTAATGATGGGAAATGCTCAAATAAAATGTGATGTGAAAACCATAATACAAAATTTGTATGATTCTCACCTTGTATATATATAAAAAGCACCAAATGAATAGTAGTCAAGGGAACCACCATCTTTAACTCTTAGCTCTGTGGATTACTCTCTCTCTGCTGGTTTTGCCCATTTTATAAATGGAACCACAAAAAATTACTCTATTTGTATGCAGCAATAGTTAGCTTATTTTTTTTCTGTATAGAAATCAATTGAAAACCATATTTTATTTATCTATTTTTCTATTAATGAATATCAGGTGTATCTACTTTTTGGCCATTGTAACAACACTGCTGAGAAATGTCTGCACATATTTTTGACTGTACATGTATATATATATTTTCTGCTGGCTAGATGTCACAGAATAGAAATGCTAGTTGTAGGTTTGTATGTATTCAGTTTTGCTACATAACAGTCTCTGTGGTAGTTTGAATAAGAGTGGCCCCCATGGGCTCATATAGTTGAATGCTTAGTCATAAGGGAGGAAGTGTGGCCTTGTTGGAGAAAGTATGTCACTGGGGTGGGCTTTGAGGTTTCAAAAGCCCAAGCTGGCCAGGTCTAATCTTCTTCTCTCCCTCACCACCCTCCTCTCTCCATCTCTGTCTCTTCATCTCTCTCTGTGTCTGTCTCAGTCTCTCTCTCCATCTCTCTGTGTGTGTCTCTCTCTTTCTTGCCTACAGATCAGGATTTAGCTCTCAGCTACTGCTCTAATACCATGCATGCCACCATGCTCCTCATCATGATGATAACGATCTAAACCTCTGAACTGTAAGCCAGCCCCCACCTAAAAGCTTTCTTTGTTAGGAGTTGGTCATGGTGTCTCCTCACAGCAATAGAACAGTGACTAAGCCAGTGGTTAATAAGAGAAAGGGTAATTTTTTGGTTTCTGAGTTGAGTGGATGGATTTTGGTGCTGTATACCAAGATGGAGAATTCTTGGGAGTGGAAGTTCTAGCTTATCATCTCCCCAAATAATGCATTCCTGTGTTGCATAGTTCTAATTTTTCCTAAAATCTGCCTCCTGAGTGCTGTATTTATTTGAACTTGTCTGGCCACAGAGCACTCATAAAGCACTTTACTCCTGTGACAGCTGAACTACTTGAAGTCTACAGACTATAGTCACTCCCCCTTTTAGATTTTGCTTACAGCATAAACTCACATCCTTTGGTTGTTACTAGAAACTCCATCAGCTTGGTTACTGTGCCTTAGCCACTGAGGACCACAGTCAGTAAGTATTGAGTAAGAAAAGACCAAGGAAAGGCTAATCTCTCCCCACGGGAATAAATAAGAACAAGGTGTGTCATAGCTAGCTAGTGCTTTGTTTACTAAACAAAATAAGCTTCTCTAACGTGAAATTTCCACAGTTTATCATCTAATAGCTTTAAACTGAAACTGTTGTCCTCTTGGTGCTTTTTCAAGCCATGGCCAATTTACCAGTATATTAACTGATAAATTCCTTAGATGGACACTGAGCTGGCCATTATATAGAGGACAGAGACTTAACAGATGGTTATGGCTAGTGAACAACAAGATTTTATGGCTTTTCTCCTTCCTCCCTGAAGCCCCAGGGATGAGTTCCTAGCTCAGGGAAAAGTAAGGAGGCAGAGGTTTAGGAACAATGCTGGTGGCCTCTAGTCTTCAGAGAGCCCCCAGACTGCCATCTGGCTTGGGGCAGAACAACATTTATTCCAGCTTAACAGCAGATGAGACAGCAATAGCACAGGCAGTGTCAGAGCCATCTAGGAAAAGCAAAGGCATGTAAGTAAAATTTCTGGAGATGGCCCACCGTTTTGCATGGCCTGGGATGGGTGAGCCCTAGGAATGCAAGGTCCTTTTTAGAGACTTCATCCCAGGATTGCTTCCTGCTGCTGCTATGCCTTTCCTGTCACTAGTACATAGCCCAGTGATTCCTGGGCATTAGCCCACCGTATTGGGCAGATTTTTTTTGCAGAGTCAATGTGAAGATGTACTCTCATGTAGTAATGCTATGTAGGCAAATTGATGATCCCATAAATCTTGATAATAGCTTTATAGCATTCCATACTTTATACAAGTAATTTTAAGTCCTTTATAGAATGAAAGCTGCAAAAAGAGCTTTGTAAACCTTCATGCATCACAGGCTAATTGTGCTAGAAATAGAAAGCAGGCTTAGGACAAATTTACAACCAAAGAAAACATTCCTTCTAGGTTAGATGTGAGATCATTGTCTGCTAACTAAAGGTCATAAACTAGTAATGGACAATTTATTCTAGCTTCAAGGACAGAAAATAAAATATTGACTGGTTATCTATACAAAATGTCAAAACTAATGAGACACAAGGCAGATGATTTGTCTCTTGACAAAACTGTGCTAACTTGTAACATAAAAATTATTGCTTTAAACTTATAATGAACTTATAGGGGGACTTTGTAACAGATACTGAATGTTTAGTCAGATACTAGTCTTAATATAAAGATATGTAAGTAATTCATTTGTAACTCCTAAAACCTTAGCAATCTATGGCATAAACTATTGCCTTAAGTTTATTATGAATTTATTGGAATGTACAAATATTTATGCAATCAATTCTGCTCTAACTGTTCTGATAGTTGTATGAGATAATTTTTAGAGAAAATATTAAAACTAAGAACTGTAATAAAATTGATAGTGCAGCTTTCTTCAGCTTCATCCAGTATGTGTATGTATGTCTCCTCTCTCTCTCTCTCTCTCTCTCTCTCTATATATATATATATATATATATATATATATGTGTGTGTGTGTGTGTGTGTGTGTGTGTGTGTGTGTGTGTGTATGTATGTATATTTCTTTTCTCTCTGGTTCATGAAGAGTTGATGAACTCTGAGCCTTTCATCTGACCAGTGAGAGGCCTCTTGAGCCAGAAAGAAAAGAGCCTAGTAACTTAACTTTTTCTCTTAATCCCTTGTAGGAGTTAATTGCCAGAAACTAGCAGCTTTTAGCCACAGGATAGCAAGATAGAGTCAAATTTCCAGAGGCCATCAGCTTCTGGCCCCCAGAACAGTGAAGAAGAGTTATAAGGCCAGAGATCATATGCCTTTGGTCTTTGTCAGGTGCTGTGTCCCCTCTCAGAAGTACCAGCAAGGCTGGAAGACATGGTCCTGGTCAAATTTTTGTTTAAATAACATAGTATCACAGACAGTGTAAGCATCAACGTTTACAGAGGCTCCTGATTCCTCTCTAGGGAGCACATCTGATAATGGCTGTGCTGGCAGAGTCCCAAGACAGGGCAGAGTGTCATGGCAAGAGGCAAGAAGCATATAACACTCAGACAAACAGGTTTTTATGGCTGATGACACATGCTTGAGATAACCAGTTAATCTATTTGTCCTGGTTTGGTTTTTGTCAACTTGACATAAGGTGGAGTTATCTGGGATAAGGAACCACAACTGAGACACAAGTCTTTATCAGATTGCCTGCAGGGCATGTAGTCTGTAGGGCATGTGGGCCACATATTAACCCTCTCCTCTCCGGGTCATGGTTTTCATTTCAGTAGTGAAGCAGAGTAAAGCACCATTAGTTTCATGCAGCTACTAATCAGTGATTAATGTGTTCACGAGAAACGTGGACTAATAACTCTCTGAAGTCTCACTTGGTCCAACTTCTAAATAACCTCCAACAGCAATCAAATTTCATTGTGAGCTTCAGAGGGGGAAAGTCCCTTTCAAACCCCAACAGTAGATTTGTTATACTAGACTGATCCAGAGGGAAGACTCAGTGCCATCCTTCCAAGGTGGATTCAGTCCTGTTAGATTAGACTGTACGTGCTAAGGAACTCACCATCTCTCTCAAATTGCATCATTAAAAATCAGCCATACATATTTAGACATGAATGTTTAAATTAAAAACAACAGATTAAGGCATAGATGAACCATTTTGCAAATAATCTAAGACTTCTAGACTGAAACAATTAAAATTGAGGTTCAGTCTAATATTCAAGTAGAGATAGTGTTCGGTACAGAAAGGGATGGTGTCCTTAGACCACTTAGAGAGTTTAGGTTTTTTTGAAGGGATTTTTCAGATGATCACCAGTATATTCACTTTACAAATAATGTCTTAATAGATAATTCCATTTAACTCTGACTCACAAGACAAAACTCTTAATGCAAAAGTTGAAACACAATTTGCCACGGTGTTCCTATAAAACATTATTTTGGGTCTTGTAAAT
This sequence comes from Mus minutoides, assembly GCA_902729485.2. Taxonomy (NCBI): domain Eukaryota; kingdom Metazoa; phylum Chordata; class Mammalia; order Rodentia; family Muridae; genus Mus; species Mus minutoides. The sequence continues at coordinate 588,587 of LR749592.1, read as the reverse complement.
TGAAAATCTGATATCCATATAAACAGTGATGATGTAGATGACAGTAATTTACAGCAAGATGACTAAGATGCTATGTTAAATAAAATAAGCTGTTATAATAAAAAATAATGTAACATAAACCTCTTTTATTAAATCAAGAATCCAAATAAACTTCAAAGATGACCCCCTGGCTGCCTTTATAGTTCTATAGCTCTGGAATTTAAATGCACCCGGCATGCTATTTTATATTGGAAAAGCTACTTGTGGTTTCAAAGGCGACAGAATCAAATTACCTTGGTGCATACTTTTCTTTGAAAGGCGGTAAAATCTGACGTGGGATGCTGTTTTAGAGACAGGATGGATGGTCAGAGGGAAATGTACCAATTAGACCTCAACATCGTGGGCTTGCAGTTCAGCCACCACCCGCTCTTCAATCAAGAACACGTCCTGTGTGCCAGGCTGCTCCAGCTCTGTGAGTCTTTCCAGGACAGGCAGAAGCAGAGCTTCTCTCGGCTGCTCTACGAGAAGGTGAGGAGGCTTTCAAGGGTCCAACACTTGATAGTGGGAGAGGATGCTCTCGCTATAGAGCAGGTATCAAGGAGCATTGTCCTTCAGTGCCTCAGTAGTGAACCTGTCACAACAGTGAGTTGAGAGCAAATTGGAAGGTCAAGCCTGCCGAGGACAGTCACTAGTTCAGCTGTTCTCAATCTGTGGGTCATGACCCCTTTGTGGGTAGAGTGACCGTTCATAGGGGTCACCTAAAACACTGGGAAATACACATATTTACACTATAATTCATAACAGTAGCAAAACCACAGTTATGAAGTAGCAGTGAGAATAATTTTATGGTTGGGGGTCACCACAACATGAGGAACTAGCTGTATTTGGGGGTCGCAGCATCAGGAAGGTTGAGAACCTTAGTGCTATTCTTGACTGACTCAAGAAGAGCGTTTGAAATCGCAATGACTTTAAGAGGCACCGTTTTTTTTAAGTATTGCAGTTTATCGTTTCTCATTAAGATGAGTAGCGGCCTTGAGCCTCCTGCGAAGTGGAAGCATCTTCTTCTGAGAGTGACAAATCTGACTAGTTATCTGTAGATAGCAGGAGGGGAAGTCATAAATTCTGAAGAAGCACCAGGGATGTATCCTCTCTTCTAATCCTTCCTGGGGTTCTTGGTACCCAAGCGTTTTGTTAATGAACATTCTAGAAAAAAAGTTGTAGGTCTCATTCATTTGAATATGCTTAAAATTCATTTGAGTATACTCATTTGAGTATGCTTAAAATTAAAGAGTACAGTATTTCACTAACCATGCAATGTGGACATCTCAAAAAAAAAACTGTGACTGAATTGTACTTTAACAAATGTCTGCTTGTTAAATACAAGTGTAGCCTGCTGTGGTGGCACACACCTAGTGTACCAGTTCTCAGAGGCTGAAGGAGGAAAATGGCTTTCAGTGTGAGACCAGCCTTGGATAGATAGTAAAGCCTTCTTTTAAAAATACACACAAGTGCAGAAATCCTACATCTGACTGCTTCTGCCTCCCAAATGTTGGGATTAAAGGCATGTGCTACCACTGCCCTGCAGAGAGCTGTCTCTACATTTATGTACTATTACCAATGTAAAGGCCATTTCTTCCCTTCACGCACTGGTCTAGTCTTACCTTGTTTTCATTGCTAAATTTAATTATTAAATTACAAAAGGTAGTAGGACAAAATTTACTCATGTGATTATGTTGCACACATGTGCACTTCTGTAAGCTAGAATGACAGCCACAGGTCTATGAAATATAGCAAAAATCCTCTTTCCTTGATTGCAGCTGAGAGCCCTGAAGGATGCTACCAAACTAATAAGCAAAAACCCAGAATTAAGCCAATTTACCACAAAATCGCTACAAGATTATTATCGGCAGATAAGGTGGGTTTTGAGTGAGTCCTACATGTATCAAACATTTATTAAGTAACTTCTTTAGAAGTCGTGAATGCTTTGAGAGATGTAAAACTTGAAAACAATAGAATTTCCTAGTCTTTAGGAGATTACAGAAGCATTGCCAGTCTTTCCTGAAGACTCATGTTTGTGTAGAAACACTTCATGGACCATGAGAAAATGCTGGTAGGTTTAATATCTATTGATAAAAGATTCCTTGATGAGAAACTTCCCAGAATTCCCAAGGAGAAAGTCAGGAGCTGGAAAGCAGAACAACTGAGAAGGAAATTCACTGGAGGGTGCAGGTTTGAGCAGACAGAGAAGTCAACTGAACTTGGAGATAGGAGCAGGGAAAGTCTGTGAAACAGAAAAATCACAGCCTTCGAAACCTGAGAGCTGTTACGTAGACTGACACTCATCAAAGGAACTCCAAAAGGATGAGATAGATCTGAGGAGGCATTGGCAAGGGAAGAAGGTGCCAGAGGAGGATGCTGACCTGATATCAAGCAGACAGGAAACAGGGAGAGGAGAAAGGAGAGGAAGGTCTAGGTGCAAGCCTCATGCCAGGTCATATACAAGTGACGCAGGTCCCCTCCACCTGCCAGTGATAGAAGCGGCTTATGTGTCCACCTGTTAGTCAAGTTAGAATTCCCATGATCTACTCACCGCATGGTGCCTTCAGTGGAGGATCCATATGGGTTGTTGTTGTTAACAGTGCTGGGAGAAAGGTGAGGCCCTTTAAAGTTGATGAGGCTACGAGGGGCTGATGGTCATGGGTGCTAGGTTTTAATGTCTTAACAAAGGGGCCTTTGAGAGTGGACTCTGCTCACTGCCAAGGAAGTGATAGAGGTTGGATCCTGAATGGTATTTCTCTACCCTCAGGTATTTCAAATAACACCAGTCCCTCCCCAGCACCCTCCCAGAGTGTCTGGTACACACCAGTCCCTCCCCAGCACCCTCCCAGAGTGTTGAATACACCAGTCCCTTCCCAGCACCCTCCCAGAGTGTCAGATATACACCAGTCCCTCCCCAGCACCCTCCCAGAGTGTCGGATACACACCAGTCTCTCCCCAGCACCCTCCCAGAGTGTCTGATAGTCAAGGTTGTCCTCAGCCTTGCTTCTCATCAAAGAGCCTCTTGAGATTCCGAGACTCAAAAATCAGAACTGTTCCTAAATTAGTGGCCCTGGGGCTGCCCACGTGGAACTTACCAGTCAGCAAGATAAAACTTATGGGCGTGCGCACACACCCTTTCATCAGAGCAGACAAAAGCACTGACTGGTTTACACCATGTTGTCATACCAGCCAGAAAGAGCAAGAAACACCCCAAGGTGCCAGAGCCCCCCAGACCCCCCCCCACTGGTTCTTTCTTCCAGCATCTCCTTTATGTTCCTTCAGGATCTTGCAGAGCCTTCAGCTAGGAGATTTCCCTTTTTCCAGAAAGGTCACATTTCAGCAGAGCACTTTTGAATTGTGATAAAACCGTTGCAGAGTACACTTGTACTGGGTTTTCAGAAAAAACAAAACAAACAAACAAAAAAACACCCTAAGATAGAGGTTTCCGATCTGGGTAAAGTGGGGAGAGAGGATCCGTTCAGTCCAATATGTTCTACAGTGCTCTTCGTGCCTTACAGTTCTTACAGCTCTAATCTAGCAGCCCACTTTTGGTCTGCAATCATTTCCCTAGTGACACGAAGCAGCTGTATGATGCCGAAAGGGAAAAGGACCACTCCCTGGTGTACAGTATCCTACAGACTTGGAAACAGATAAAATCTCTCCGGCAAAAGCAAGGATTTACAAGCACCCCGGTAAAGCTGCAGTTTCATAGGTAAGTGGCCACTCTCTGTGTGTTCATTGGTCTCTGATGATGTCCTATGAATACCGAGTGTTCACACCAATTGGGGAACGATGTCCAAGGAACATAACTACTTCACATACTCACGAGAGGCCTGTATCTTGAATATGTAAACAAATCTTACAACTCAGCTAGAAAGCAGCTTGATTTAAAAATGGCCAAAGGGTAGACATGGGCCAGAAGGTAAGTGGACAGAAGATGGACACATGAAATTGCGCTTAGCAGCATGCTAGAGAGAGATGTAAGTTAAAGCGGCAATGCAACCGTATTAGCATGCCCATCAAGTGACTAAGAACGAAAGTCATTAACAAATGCTGCCAAGAGCTCTGAGCAGCAGAAATCTCCACTCATTGCTGATGGGCACAAAACGTGGTTTGGCACTTTCCCACAAAGTTGAACATGAACCCAGCAATCATACTCCACATATAAATATATATGTGGTGAAACATATTATAAGTAATTAGATTAGGTCATTAAAGTGTTATCTACTAAGTAGAAATTCTAATTGGGAATTGTTAATCATGTGAGCTCCAGAGAAATAACTAGTTCCCTCCTGACAACCCTTTGTCCTGAGTCTATATATTTTTTTCCCAACATTTATTAGATAATTTCTTCATTTACATTTCAAGTGTTATCCAGAAAGTTCCCTATACCCTCCCCCCTCCCGGCCCTGCTCCCCTACCCACCCGCTCCCACATCTTGGCCCTGGCGTTCCCCTGTACTGGGGCATATAAAGTCTGCATGACCAAGGGGCTTCTCTTCCCAATGATGGCCAACTATCTGGTAAGGGCGGGTGTGATTTTGGGCAACCACGGAAGGTGTGTTTTCTGTTCTTCTTCTTGTACAATAGCTCTTAACAAAGGTGTTATCAAACAGATTTGAAAACCAAACCCAGCATGGAATTTTACCTTAAAACCCCTGAACTTGCTTCTAACCTTTTAAAGCAACTTGGCACACCCATTCACCATGAACTAGAGGAACAAGGATACCATAAGGCTGTTGAGAACTGTAGCTGTGGGTAATTCAGTACATACATGTTCTCCAAGTCTTATCCCCACTAGTCTCAACTCCAGTCCCACAAGAGGCTCTCAGTGCTGCCTCTTCCAACAGACTTGGGCTGGGATTTGCCTCTCCACGGTGTTTGAGCTTAGAAGCCGCCGGACTAGACCCCCAAAGTGTCAGTGACTAGGTTGGTCCTAGCAGGGCTTAGCTCCAGTGATCCTAAACTGGGACACTGAGCTTAAGCAATTAAAGTATCATTCAGATCAACCAGAAAAGCAACGTGTTTAATGCTCCCAAGAATTCTTTTTCCCGGCTAAGTTTACCATTCCTGGACCAACAACCAACCCGGTCCCGATAGACTCTAACCACATGAGACTCGAGGCAAGACTGGACTTACAACAAGAAAAGCTTGACAATTCACTGTCTCCTTCCAGTGATTCACTGGGGCGCCGAATCTGCGCTCCTTAACACCCCTAAATGAGGTAGTCGAGCAAACAGTTAGAAATAAAAATGTGGAAGCCGGTAGCACGGTATTAATTAATGCCACCAGCGCCCATGGCACTCCTAAGGAAAGCAGAGACCACGGGTGAGACCAGAAGTTCAAGGATGGATACTTGAGAAATGACTTTAAGTGTTTTGGAAAGGAGGAGGGACCAAACACAAGGCAGAGGAACACCGGTGGGGGGGGGGGGCACTGCATCTGCAGCAGGAACAAATATCTAATCACTCTTAACGCTTCTGAGGTACGACTGAATGTCTAAGGTGGAGGAGATGACAGACTCAGCTTAAGCTTGTGTTATAAAGTCACCGAGATGAACCAGCAAGGAGTTGAGTATAAAGCTACCTTGTTCAGGTTGGAAACCTGCCTTGTCAAGCGTTAGCATCGTTGAGCTTAGAGAGACCTGGGCTGGTGAGGTGGCCCAGTGGGTAGTTACATATCCTGCCAAGCGAGACAATCTGAGTTCAGTCCCCGTGTCCCATGAGGTAAAAAGAGAACTATGCCTGCATGTTGTCCTCTGACCTCCACATAGATGCCGTGGTGTTCATGTGTGTGAGCCTCCTACAACTACCCAAATAAATAAATGGATGCAAATGTGCGTGTGTGTCTGTGTATGTGTGTGTGTGTGTCTCCGTTTGCATTTGTCTCTGTATGTGTGTCTGTGTGTGCCTGTGTGTATGCCTGTGTGTGTGTCTGTGTTTATCTCTGTGTGTGTCTGTGTGTGTCTGTGTGTGTCTCTGTGTGTCTCTGTGTGTGTGCCTGTGTGTCTGTCTGTATGTATCTATGTGTCTGTCTGTGTATGTGTCTGTGTGTGTCTGTCTGTGTGCCTGTCTGTCTACGTGTGTGTGTGTGTGTGTGTGTGTGTGTGTGTGTGTGTGTGGTGCATGGTCTGAGTTCAAGAATCTTAAAACTGAATCTCCCTGAGTGACATAATATGCTACAAAGTTTGAGAGCCATTGCATTAAGGAACAGCAAGTCAGCCAATTCTCTATTAATTGCTGTAAATCAGAGAGAAGCAACGATGGTTGTCCTTTGTCCTGCTGAGAATGTTTGGGTGTGCACTTTATGTAAGACACTGACTACATTCAAGCTCTCATATCAGCCTAACTGTGAAACAAAAGTAGGCCTAGATGCTTCATCCGTTTGTCTGAATTCTGAAGTGATGTTAACGAGGCTGGGGTTTCAATACAAGGACTCTGGTCCCACGCCTGGTCCCAAGTACCCAGGTATCATACACAGTAGCATCTCTGTGTCCTGTTTCAGGAGGATGAAGCATAGACTCTTTAAACAGCTCTACTGGGACATGCTTCACGGTTTATCACTTTTTTATTTTTTTAGTATATTCCACAGTCTAAGAGCACTTACATCATCTGAAAATGAAGTCATTACATCCCAGTTTGTAATTACCCCTCATGTGTTCTGGATAGGGCTCATTTCTCTCGGGACTGCATCATGGTAAGAATTTCTGGATCACATGGCAATGATCTGTTTAGCAGTCTGAGGAACCCCCAGATTGCTCTCCAGAGTGTCTGTGCCCTTTTACATTTCAAGCAGAGCATGCATTGTCCCAAAGGACTCCCTAAGGCCTAAAAATAAAAACTGAAACTTTGAACCAAAAAGCATAAATCACCTAATCAAGAAAATTCAGCTCCCAGGACAGTTACTTTCTGAATATAGTCCAGGTAAGTAGAGCTTTATTGAACTGTAGTGATGCCCACTGCATGAAGTTGTGAGATTGGAGCCAATGAGTATCAAGTACTCGGGGCTTTGCCTGACACATGCTCTCAGTAAGTACCGAGAGTTTTTTGGCCAACAGTACCTCAAACAGTACCTTCTTCCTGTTGGTGTGTCAGCCCCAGTGATCAGCTGGGACACACACTTGCTATCACTGGCCACCCACCTCTATACCGGGTTGTTTGCACAGCTTAAACCATGAAAGACAAAAATAGATTGCAGATACGTTGCCTTTACCCTTCAGTTTATGTATCACCCCACCCCTAGCGACTTTCCTCTTTTTCTTTCAAAATGTACAACTCTAATAACTCCCAGGTTACCTATATCACTTCTGCTCTAAACAATTTTGTTGTTAATTAGGGTAAAAATGAGCACATGGGAGGAGCAGAACCAAGTGGGAGAGTCAGAAGGACCTGGGGATGGAAGTGAAGAAATGTCATCTCAGAATGAAGACACACAGGAGGTGTGTAGCGTGCGTGCTGATGAGACCTTCCGGTCTAATGAGTTAGACCGTCTCGTTGCTTGGTACATGCTTCTCGGGGTTCTCAACAGATACCAGAAAAGTACAAACTATATGTCCTTCTGTCTCTGGTTTCTAGACTCTCTCCCATCCAGCCTCAGACCCTGAAGGAACGGAAGTTGAAAGAGCAAAGCCAGTTACTCTGGTGCCACAGCTTTCTTTCACGGCAGAATTGACAAACTTATCCAAGTGTTCATTGTAAGCACCGTAGAGAAGTGTCTCTTCATCGCCATTACCGACTGTATTGTTCCTAACAACAATGTCAGGTTACTTGAGTACCACTTGTTCAACCCTGCCACCCTTGCATATGTACATTTTCACATTTCATTTTCCCCATAGCTCAGTGGAGTTCGATGCTATCCTCATCTTGGAAGGGGGAAGAGTTAATTCTAATGGAAGGTAAAGCTGCTCCAGGCCACATATCAAATGCATTCCTGAAGGAGGGTACTAACCATTTTAAGTCAACATAAAACCTGTACTGCCCAATACATTAGTAAGTTTTATACTTTGTCATGGTAGTATTCTTATTCAGGTAGAGATGGGGGATACAAAGCACTATTAAGTAAGATTATATTGTCACCTTGATCATTATAGAGTATCTAACATTATGAAAACTGTTCCATATCAAGAGGGTCCCTTGGACAGTTTCTTTCTTTGACAGTACAAGTTTAATTTCTCCCCAGATCTTCCTTGTCGTCGCCTAGGACATTATGCATAAACAAATATAATACCCATTTTTCTCATCCACTAGGCTTATGGAGCCCATCTCCCACAAACAGGATAATGCAGAATAGTGCACTGAACTGCATCTAGCTTTCCACATCTCCATCCCAGAGGAGACAGGACCATTCCATTCTGGAGTATTGTGAATGCATCACTTAGCACAGAGATGGAACATGGATGATACCCCAGTGAATATTCACATTTATAAACGAATAGATGAATGGTTATACAGAAGGGTGAACACAAAGAGTAGCAGAGAGAAGGATGCAAGTGTCACCACCCTTTTCGCTGAGTAGAGAGGTACCTCAGGAAAGCAGCCTTTTATGTGTCCTTTAAATGATGGCCCAGGATCATTTATTAGGTAAAACATGTACAAAATGCCCATCAAAAAAGAAGGCAAGGAAATAAACCATGAAAAGAGATTGGAGAGCATGTGGGAGGGGCCACAGTAAAGACACTGCCAGCATGACTGCTCCACTTAGGGGGAAGCTTTTATTGTGAATAAGAGAGAAAAAAAATGTCCAGAGGCATCTGAAGAGTCCAGAGCAGAGAAAGTAGACTGGAGATGGCCAGGGCTGTCTATGAGAGGGATGGGAGCACCTGGGAGTATAGAATAGAACACTGAGAGAGCGGGGTGGGTGGAGGGGACAACCATGCAGATGGAATTTTATTTTTATTTTGTTTTTTTCAAGATAGGGTTTCTCTGTGTAGCCCAGGCTGGCCTTGAACTCACAGAGATCTGCCTGCCTCTGGCTTCCATGTGCATGCAACACCACTGCCTTTAAGGTCGGGGTTGTGAAACCATGCAGATTCAAAGGAGAATGATTATACTATATTAACGGAGGAGAGTGGGAGGAATGACTCCTTTTAGGTACAGTAAACCCATTTCAAAAGTTCCCGAGGAGTGCTTGCTTCTATCTAACTGCCAGAAATGTTCCTGTAGTCCAGCTTAAGCTTATTTCTAGATGTATGGAGAGCCTGAGACCTGACAGAGGGAAAGGATATGCATGTCAGAAAACCTAGAAAAGTCATGGTGGGATTAAGGCAAGCTACAAGAAACACAGCCTTCCAAAGTGGTCACCATCAGACAGCATCAGCCTTCCAAAGCAGTCGCCATCAGACAGCATGGCTGCCCATCTCACAGATCAAAACCAATCCTCTAGAGAGGAGTAAATGTTCATGCCAAGGCCAGAAGTGGAAAGAGTGGAGATGAGAGAAGGATCAGATGGCGTGGAAACTTAAGAGTTCTTTGGAGAGGCAGTTGTGTCAGATGGTGTTTTGCTGGGACAAACACGTGAAGGAGTGTTTTCCTGAAGTGGACAGACTCATAAAGAAATGTTTCACTGAAGCAGACGCAGGGGAAAGGATGTTCTGCTAAAGCAAGCATGTGAAAGGACACGTGATAAAGGAGTCTTTGCTAGCAATATATATGGATTGGCCTACCTTACATTGCGTAGTTGAGCTGCATTTGTTGGGACTCCATAGAGAGAAACAAGCCAAAAACCTGGTGATGTGCTGCAGTTTCTTGCCATTTCTTTGGACTCAGGCTGATTGGCAGAGTGATGTCAGCTGAGACAGACGCACGTGCTGAGGCAAGACCCATGGAGGACTTGTGTCTGGAGGGAATCGATACAACTCAACGGACAGTGACAGAGGCTGAGCTTGGCTTGCTTACAGAGCTATTATGCAAAGCTTGTGGGTCTCACATCTTCACAGATCTTCACTTCCCTGAGAGAAACACAGCCAAGAGCTTTTCCTGGTGTTCCTGTTGACCTTGCTCCCTCCTGCTGACTCCAGCCAAGGCTGAGGTCTGGCTGTCTCTGATAGGTAGTGCCACCGCTGCTGATTCCTGTTTGCAATTCCCCTACACTGAACTGGACTGCTGTACATCCATGAAGTATTATTTGCGAGTAGATCAAGCTGCTGCTGCTAACCTGTCAACTGAACTGTCAATTTCTAGACAACACAGACAGGAGTATCTCCAAAGAACCTTTTTTAAAAAAATTATTGAATATTTTATTTATTTACATTTCAAATGTTATTCCCTTTCTCTGTTTCTCCTCTGAAAACCCCCTATCCCATCCCCTCTATCCCTGCTTCTATGATAGTGGTCCCCCACCCACCCACTCCCACCTCCCCACCCTGGCATTCTCCTACACTGGGGCATCGAGCCTTCACAGGACCATGGGCCTCTCCTCCCACTGATGTCCAATAAGGCCATCCTCTGCTACATATGCAGCTGGAGCTATGGGTCCCTCCATGTGTACTCTTTGGTTGGCGGTTTAGTTCCTGAGAGCTCTGAGGGGTCTGGTTGGTTCATATTGTTGTTCTTCCATTGGGGACCCTGTGCTCAGTCCAATGGTTGGCTGTGAGCATCTGCCTCTGTATTTGTCAGGCTCTGGTAGAGCCTTTCAGGAGACAGCTATATCAGGATCCTGTCAGCAAGCACTTCTTAGCATCCATAATAGTGTCTGGGTTTGGTGTCTGTATATGGGATGGATCCCCAGGTGGGGCAGTCTCTGGATGGCTTTTCCTTCAGTCTCTGATCCAGACTTGTCTGGATCTAAGAAGGACTTCTAAGAAGGACTGAAGCATTTATACTTTGGTCTTCCTTCTTCTTGAGCTTCATGTGGTCTGTGAATTATATCTTGGGTATTCTGAGCTTTGGGGCTAATATCCACTTATCAGTGCATACCATGTGTGTTCTTTTGTGACTGGGTTACCTCACTCATGAAGATATTTTCTAGTTCCATCCACTTGCCTAAGAATTTCATAAAGTCTCTATTTTTAATAGCTGAGTAGTACTCCATTGTGTTCATGTACCACATTTTCTGTATCCATTTCTCTGTTGAAGGACATCTGGGTTCTTTCCAGCTTCTGGCTGTTACAAATATAAGGCTACTATGAACATAGTGGAGCATGTGTCCTTGTTATATGTTGGAACATCATTTGGGTATATGCCCATGAGTGGTATAGCTGGGCCCTTAGGTAGTACTATATCCAATTTTCTGAGGAACTACCAAACTGATTTCCAGAGTGGTTGTACCAGCTTGTAATCCCACCAACAATAGAGGAGTGTTCCTCTTTCTCTACATCCTCACCAGCATCTGCTGTCACCTGAGTTTTTTATCTTAGCCATTCTGACTGGTGTGAGGTGGAATCTCAGGGTTGTTTTGATTTTCATTTCCCTGATGACTGAAGATGTTGAACATTTCTTTAGGTGCTTCTCAGCCATTCAATATTACTCAGTTGAAAATTTTTTGTTCTGTTTTAGCTCTGTACTCCATATTTAATAGGGTTATTTGGTTCTCTGGAGTCTAACTTCTTGAGTTCTTTGTATATATTGGATATTAGCCCTCTATTGGATGTGCCTATAACCAAGCAAGTGAACAATCTGTATGACAAGAACTTCAAGTCTCTGAAGAAAGAAATCAAAGGTCTCAGAAGATTGAAAGATCTCCCATGTTCATGGATTGGCAGGGTTAATATAGTAAAAATGGCCATCTTACCGAAAGCAATCTACAGATTCAACACAGTCCCCATTAAAATTCCAACTCAATTCTTCATAGAGTTAGAAAGAACAATTCTCAAATTCATTTGGAATAACAAAAAAACCCACAATAGGGAAAACTATTCTCAACAATAAAAAAACTTCTGGGGGAGTCATCATCCCTGACCTCAAGCTGTACTACAGAGCAATAGTGATAAAAACTGCATGGTATTGGTACAGTGATAGGCAGGTAGATCAATGGAATAGAATTAAAGACCCAGAAATGAACCCACACACCTAAGGTCACTTGATCTTTGACAAAGAAACTAAAACCATCCAGTGGAAAAAAGACAGCATATTCAACAAATGGTGCTGGTTCAACTGGCGGTCAGCATGTAGAAAAATGCAAATCAATCCATTCCTAGCTCCTTGTACAAAGCTCAAGTCCCAGTGGATCAAGAACCTCCACATAAAACCAGATACACTGAAACTAATAGAAGAGAAAGAACTTCGAACACATGGGCACATAGGAAATTTTCCTAAACAGAACACCAATGGCCTATGCTCTAAGATCAAGAATGGACAAATGGGACCTCACAAAATTGCAAAGGTTCTGTAAGGCAAAGGACACTGTCAATAGGACAAAATGGCAACCAACAGATTGAGAAAGATCTTTACCAAAGAACCTTTCTAAACAGGTCTACTTCTCCCCTCCCCATCATCCTTTCTTTTCCACTACCTCTGGTGGGTGGTGGATTACAAGGGAGGTTAAAGCATTTATAACCATCATTTAAAAAAAATAAGTTTTGAAAAAATTAAATTATAATTAAAGATTGTTTACAACAGAAGAAAAGGGGCACTGTTTCCTGAAGATAATATAATTCTGAGGTGGTAAATTTTCATAATGTGGAGAGCACAGCCTAAGGTCTGTAAAGCCCTTGGCAATTAGGATGGCCACACAAGATTTGACTTTCAAATATGCTCAGTTTATTCACACAAACATTCCTTATAATATTATGCTAATATAAAAAGTTAAAACCAGACATCTCACCAAGCAGGGAATAGCTGTTTGGGCTGAAATACTGCTGCTGTGTTTCACTGGGGTATCTTCTCTGGCGTGAATGCTCTGAAACTTATTGGCTCAACACAAATCTTCAGTGAAGTCCTTCAGCTGGGGCAGTTGGGAGGGTGGCACCGATGGATGTCCGAGGTCAGGATGTCCCCAAGAATGCTGGACACTGCCTGTGGGAGCCCAGTGACAGTGTCGGAAGTTCAGTGGCTACTGAGACCAGGGCCACATACAGAGTCTCAAAGCCTTGCTGACAGATATCAATACAGAGACTACAGGAACAGAGCAGTGTGACCCCAGAGACCATTCCTAAAGTTCCACTTCTTGTATCATGTTATTGGGCCGTGGCTTTAGGCTTCCAGGGCTCACAGGTCATGACTGGTTCACCAGCACATCAGCACCATCTTGGGGCCACGTCATTAGTAAGTGTATCCAGGCTGGTCCCTGGGTGAGGCTCCTGTCTGAGGTGGCCTCCCAGGAGCTTGCTTCTGAGACCTTCCTCCTCCCCTAGCTGCCCAGTGGCAAGCTTAGGTGTCATATTTTAAATCACATATTTTAAATCGAAATGGCTTTTGGGTTACACAAAAATGATTTCTGAGTTACACAATAATTTACCTTATGTTTTTACTTATGTTCCTAACGCACAATCCTTTTGTGAGTTTGTTGTTGAAATGCCTTTCAGAGGACAACACACAGGGCAGCTTTATCTGGAGTTTTTGGGAGGGTGGAAGAGACAAAGAGAAGGTTGGAGAAACATGTTTGTCCCATGACCTCCTGAGAGGGTTACAAGATGGGTGGGCCAGCAATGGGAAGAGAAACTCTGGCCCATATGCTGATGGGGGCAGAAGTGAGAGAAGGGTTTCAGAACTAGGCTTAACTCCCAGTAACAGCTCTAAGATCAAGCCTTAATCCTCACTGGGTCAGATGCCTTGCTGAGAACGAGTTAGGCATAGAGAATACTGGGAACTTCCTCTCACCCACTGGGTGATTTCATGACCAGCAAGTGTTTCCATAAAGGTCTCTGGGAAGTGACATAGTGTCTCACCTATTGTAGTGTCCAGGGGGGTCAGGGAATGCCTTCTCTGTGGTCCTGCCTGAAGCTTACAGGATTTACAATTCCTTTAACAGAAAATAACAAAGGTATGCTAGAGAGAGAGAGAGAGAGAGAGAGAGAGAGAGAGAGAGAGAGAGAGAGAGCATTGTTATTGATGAGGTAAACCTTCTATCTCCATGCCAAAGCTCCCTCCTTCCTCCCCTTATAAGACATCTGGTAAATGCTATACTGCCTTTAAGATATGGCTGGCAGAATTAACAGCCAACTCTTGATTTCAGTTCCTTCCTATTTTTGAATGTATGTCTTTCTTCAAAAACAATTGAAAATTGTTTTTCAACTTTTAGTTTTACAATTCAAAATCTGTAAAGAGGATATTTTTATCACATAAAATTATTTATGGTGCTTTTGGACTTAAAGGTAGAATTTATCTTTTAAAATAGTCATTCTCTTATCTTTTTAACACACTCTTAGATAACTTGGGGGGGGGAGCGTTTTACATTGTCTCTGATTTTGTGGGTCATCTAATGATTTGTTTGATTCTTTTAGATATGAGCAAAAGAGGAGAGCCAAAATGCAGAAGCTTAAATATTTTATCAAAATATTTTACAATGATAAACAGGTTTCCTGCACCTCCGTATCTCCCCTACAGTTTGACTTTAAAGTCATGTTTCAACAAATTTTTAACATTCATCTGATATATTGGCCAGAAACAATCTGCTTGGAGGTATGCCATTGTCATTTACCTTTGTCTTGTTATATGCCACATGTGTCATTTTCTCTGGTTGACTCCTGTTATATAGGGTAGGCTATTTCTTTTACATTAAGGAATGTCTGGTTTCTATGGTTAGCAATGTATTTACAGTTAATAAATGCATAACCCACTTCATCCACAATCTTTCATGTCGCAAGCACAAAATTGTTTATGGCTGCTCCACATAATCCCGCTCCGTTAAGATTCCTGCCAGCCTGGAATTCCTGCAGCCTACCACTCATTCCGAGTGAACTGTGGACCGCTGCGTAGGCCAGAGAGCTATTGTGTCCGCCATCACTGCTCATTTCCCAGCCCCGACTCGGTGGCTTCAGTCTCTTGGGAGGGAGTCTCTTCTTCATCCTCCCTTTCTCTTCTTGCTGTTATTCTTAAGGAACCAGGTAGGTGAACACACAGCAGAGCCCCGATCTCTCATGCTCACATGTTTGAACACTTAGTCTTCCAGTGGTGGGATTATCTCGGAAGGTCCTAAGGGGTTGAGCCTTGTTGGAGGAAGTGGGTCCATGTAAAATATACAATTGAGGTTTTCTGGCCTGCCTCTCCTTCCTGTTCTTGCTCTGCTTTTAAGGGCAGTCACAGTAGGGCTTACCAGATTCCTGCTCCTGACTTAACTGTGTGAATGAAATGTAATAGGACAGTGCATTTTAATTATAATATTTTTCAAAATGATTCGAGTGAGTTACTGGGAGTTCTATTTTTCCCATTGTTCCTGTTTTGCATTTTGGTGAGTTGTCAACCATTTGTCTTATATTCAGGTTTATGAAGTAAGTAAAAGGTCAACTTTACTGGTTAAACTGTATCTGCCTTTACCTGACAAGACAGAGCTGAAAGGCAAGACTGTCCTGGAATATACAGAATTTAGTTCTGATAAACTGGTCATACCTATGGACGGAGGCGTAGGAAGCAGTGAGTTTGTTTAAAATTTTCCTCCCCATGCCTTTTCTTTTTTTTTTTTTTGGATGTTTACCAAATGCTGGGTATCCTAATTGGGTATTCTGAACAAAACTCTGGGGAGATGCAATACACATCTAGTCACCCTAGATAGGGAGCCCAGGACAGACCGAAGTATGGGTACCACCACAGTTCAACTTTGTGAACCAGTGAGTTTTATTGAGATTTCTTAGAGGAGCAGAGATGACTCAAAGGCAGGTGCATCATCAAAGCCCACCCAGCATGGATGACAGCTCACAAAGCAGGGAAACTGGAACACTGCACAGTCTGCAGACAGCTCAGCAGGTTGGAGGATGCTCTTGCTAGGTGCCTCTGTTGCTCTAAACCTCTTCCAGGCAGCTGGGCTGGTTTCTGCTTCTCCCAGGCACTTTCTCTTCTTCTCAGAGAGACACTTAGCTTTTATTCTTATTCTGGTAGGAAGGAACCTAATGAATCTAATCAGTTTCAGGGACTTCCTAAAGCTATTTTGAGTTGTTTACCATTCTGTTTAAAGTTCCCCTGCAAACTAGAATGTTTCAGTCTGAATGAAATTTATACAACACTGGTTATGGTGGCATCTGCCTATAATCCCAGCTCTCAGAAGGTCAAAGAGAATAGTGAATTCCAGGGCAGCCTGGGCTCCATAGCAAGTCTCAGGAAAAATAAAATCCCATTTACAGTATTTGGTTACCAAAAAATTGCTCCAGGTGTCAAAAACAAGCTTGTTTAACACAGTCTTGAATCAGGTCTTTGGGAAACTTAAACATTGTCATGAACACTTATGCCTTTCCTAGTCCTATGGAAGAGAAGCATTGTGGATTCTAGAATATGAGCTCTGGTGTGTACATGTGTGTATTTGTATGGTGCATGTGGGGTGTAAGTGTATGTATTTGTGTGGTGTGTATAACTGTGTTGTGTGTATTTGTGCAGTGTGTGTCTGTGTGGATGTAAGTGTATGTATTTGTGTGATATGTGTGTATATGCTTGTATGTATAGGCTAAAGGTAGATGCTAAGTGTCTTTTGTCAATCATCCTTTATCTCATTTTTGGGATGGTCTCTTACTGAACCTAGCAGGCTGGTCAGCACACTCCAGGATCTGCCTACCCCGACCACCCCGGGGCTGGGGTTACAGAGGTGTACCACCATGCTGTACCTTTTACTAGGATGCTGGGGATCTGAACTCGAGTCCTCTTCTGAGTTATCTTCCCAGTCCAGGGATTTGATTCTGACTTCCTTTCTTTTTAATGACTGTAAGGATGCTGCAGGATATGTCTGCTATTCTTCAAACAGCATAGAAGGTAAAGCGAAAAGAAGAAAACGAGGGACTCGGAATAGGGAAGAAGAAGAGGTTTTCTATCCCTTCGTTACTCGGCTGACTTTATTCTCCTTATGCACGTAGATTAGTTATCACATCTCTGAAAGCAAGGCCTTTCCTTTCCCCCAAGATTCCTTTCTTGCTTCTTCTTAGGAGTTTTGCATCTGTTTGTGCCTATAAAGTTGCAAAGGAAGATGTGAACAAGTGAGCAGGGAGGGGGCTGAAGAAAATGTGTAAACAAAACAGCTAGGAAGGACAGGCTGGAGAATACAGTCTGCTCTGGTCCAGATGGACCTGAAAAATTCTTTCTCTCATAGACATCTAGAAGCTAAAACTAAGGACACACGACATATGGGAATATAGCGACACTTTCCCATAGTGGTGGTAAACTCTTTGAGAATGTATGCTGTGTACATGTATACGTACGTGTGTGTGTGTGTGTGTGTGTGTGTGTGTGTGTGTGTGTCCATGACCATCCCTGCCAATGATCCTTCCTTACTGGAAGCTAGTCTCAGGGAGAATGGCTCCCAAATCCCAGGCATAAGAATTAGAGAGATGCTCATCTCTGTGTTTGGCTCAGTATTTTTCTCTCATCTGCAGTATGAGGCAGCCCTCCTTTTGGATTTTTAGACGGGAGCTGAGGGTTGCCATGACGGAGGCCAGAGGCTGCCACTGAGTGACTTTCTACCATTGCTCTGCACCTTATCCCTTTTAAAACCCCAGTCTCTCTCTGAACCTGATGCTCACCAGTTTGTCAAGGGGAACTGGAGAGTTCAGCTCCAGGATCCACCAGGCTGCCTCCTCGGCTCTGGGACTGCAGATAGCTCTGTTATGGGTTCTGAAGATCCAAGCTTCATCTTCATGTTTGCACGGGGGGGTAGGGGGGGTGCTGGTGGTAGAGGGTGGAGGGGGAAGGGAGACAGTTTACACACTAAGTCATCTTCCCAGCCCCTTAGCCTCTGCATATCTAAACCAGTGATGGGTCCTAAATGTCTTTTTAAAACAGATGTGCCTTTTAAACTCGAGGAAAGTGAGGATGGAGAACTCTGCCTTTTAACCTCAGGGAAACTTAGTTACTCCTTGTCATGGGCCTTAGATGAAAATGGAATCCCTCTGACACCCGTATCGCAGTCGCTGAGCTCTGCATACTGCAGGTAATAAACTTTTCATGTTTGAAGCAGGACACCCTATGAAACATGCATGTAAAGAGGCACGCCAGTCGCAGCACGAGGTTGAGGTTTTATTTGGCTCCTCCCTCTGTGACAGTGTTTTATGTGTAGGATGATATGTTTCTTCACTGCCTAGGTTTTACAGTCACGTGGACAACTAGAGAGGTATTCCCTGCGCTTGCAGGCAGAGGCCCAGACTCCCAAGGAGTTCATTTCTGTGGACTTAAAATTTTCTCAGTCATTCTCAATGACAACAGAATCACTTATGAATTACCAGCTTGGTGGAAGAAAAATCCTAGAATTCTAGAATGATCTTTGAGTATTACATCTACACAGTACAATCATCAGGTCTCCAATTGGCCTTGAGCCAAGAGACCGTGTGGCTGACTTGATTCTGAGGTTTGTGGTATTTTCTGAAGCAGATGTCATGGCACTGTGGTAAAATCCAATGGCAGCCTCCTTTTTTAGGAGGTAAGTTGTATAAGTTTCTCTCTAGTTTACTTGTGAACATTCAGGTTTTGCCTTAAGCCCTGTGGTCTGGGGCATGTGGGCTAATGCTGTCCCAAGAGGAAGGAGTATTTGTTGCAAGATGCCAGTGATGTCATGTTTTAGAGGTCTTTTGTAACAAATATAGAAAAATAATTCAGCTTCAAGAACAGAAATAGGAAATAAAAGAAAAGGCCTGACTCTACCTCTAGTGGCTGTGAATTCATTCACACAGCTGCCAAGGGTGGGTCCACCACACCTTTATAACAATAACTGGAGAAGAGTAGACACTGATGAAGGGAGAATTTATAGAGTGGACATCACGCTCAGGCCAAACTGTTACAGAATCTGTCCAAACTGTAATTCTGTGGTCTCAGTTGACAGATGGGAACTGTTCTCTGATACTTGAGAAAAAAAAAAAAGGTTGGAACCCTATTCCAAATTTTTCTAATTACATATGACATAATAATTTATCTATGAAGTTGTCAAGTTAATTGACAACTCCAAGCACGTACTCCAGGATTGCCTTCTTTCTTCTCTTAGTCTACAGCTGACATAGCTGAGGCACTAGGATATATCATGAATCTAGCTTATTTTTATAGCCCTTATGTTTGAAGATAGTTGTTCATGAACAAAGATATTCCCCTGGCCTATCCTGCCTACTTAACCACATTGCTTTCTGTTACATTCCAATCATTACAGTACAATCTAAAGTCAATGCTTTCAAAAATATTTTTTACATTTATTTGTTTTGTGTATTTATTTTTATTTTCACATGCGATAGCACCCATGGATGTCAGGAGACAACTTACAGATTTGTCTCCTTCTACTCTTTGGGTTCCAGGGACAGAACTCAGGTTACCAGGCTTGGCAGTAGACACCTTGACCCACTGAACCATCCTGCCAGCCCTTGGGTTCACTTTTTATATTATGTGCTTTCTTGGTTTTGCAGAAGCAGATATTTAGGTTAAATTTTAGTATCGTGCATCACATAAAATAGTTAACCCATTATTATGTTTAGAGTTTATAAAATATATCCAAAAAGTACTATTCATTTAAGCATCTACTGCATTTTGCCTACTCTGCAAATTGGAGATGGCACAGATGAATATTTATAATGAGTTTTATCCTTAACAAGCTATATTGTCTGTGAAAGGAAAGTAGACACTTTATTGGAAAGCTATGGTGAAATTGGAATATTAGATGCACTGGTCTGTGTGTATCATAAAGATAGATTCTCTTTTATCGTTAAATACAGGAGACAGCTAGATTTACCTCTGGGTTTCTACCATGGGTGGGCTTTAACCTATGTAACATGTAACCTGCAGATTGTATGGAGAGTCACAAAATACTTTCTCTACATTAGTGTGCTAAGGAATGTTGACGCAAGAGGTGTTCCTGGACTCCCATGGA
This sequence comes from Mus minutoides, assembly GCA_902729485.2. Taxonomy (NCBI): domain Eukaryota; kingdom Metazoa; phylum Chordata; class Mammalia; order Rodentia; family Muridae; genus Mus; species Mus minutoides. Next base: position 568,656 of record LR749592.1, on the reverse strand, counting down.
TCGTGAACTCACAAAAGCTTTGCGACTGGGCAGATGATGTCAGGATTGATCCAAATAACCCAGAGTACTCGGATATAACAGAACTTATTATGGTACATTTTAGAAAGTATAAATACTATAAATATATTTTATTTCCCCATATGTATCTTATACATTCCTCATTATTTGCTGTGTATTTTTCTAGACACTTAGGGTGCATACAAAAGTAAAATTGAGGGCACATATGGTTTTCAATGGGTTTAAAGTATTGAAAAGGCATTAGAATTGTAACAATTGATATGGCTACTTTAGGCCTGTTGGTAGGCTAACCTTTAAGCTAACATCTGTTAAAAATCTGTCATATGCTAGCCATATTATTAGGTACTAAAAATGCCACGATGATTTATCAAGAGGACTTGATGTTTTCTTGCACCCAGCCACCATTATCTGGTCATTTGTGCTCATCCCTACAGCCAACCGAACTGCTCTGTGTTCCCAGCATGCTTTTCTTTGACCTCCCTTCATCACTGTCACATCTCGTCCTAGGACATTGGTAGTGGCTGTCACACCCACCTTCCAGGTCCGTACTCATATCCTGATGATGCCCCTTTCTGCCTTTTGTTTCTACTCAATGCCGACATTTTCTTTTTTTCTGCAAGCCATGATCAGACAGGATAGAAAGCCACATCAGACAGCATGTGTATTTCTGCAGGTCACGTGCCTCCATGGGTTTAATTTCTACCCCCACTACTCACACTGTCAATGGGGTGAAAGCAGTATTCTGAAATAATTCTTGAATGAAAAATAATTTCCTAAGTAAAGAGTTGACATGTTCGTGTTTTGCAGTATTTGAGACACAAAGGACAGGAAATCCCCAAATATTTCCGTCTTGAGCAGTTGCAAGATGAATTTAACTTTGTGTCCGAGGAAGAAATGAAAAGGAGCCAACGCTTCCAGCTGTTGCAGCTGAGAAATGCAGGCCAGCTAGATCTCTTCCTCCTGCAGCAGATGCCCCTCTATGACAACGAGATTCCAGACATAGTCTTCCAGGTACCTGGCTCCTATTCAAACATATCTCACTGTGTGATAGAGTTAATATCATGCTGCTTCAGACCTGTCTTCATTTCTGTATTAATTTTGGTAATTAATAATCAACACAGATTTCTTTCCTTTCTCTGTAGATACTAAAAATGTACAGATCACCTAAATCCCATCATGCCCTTAGCTTGACGTTACAATGTAGTCTTATTCAATCTACTAAACAGCCCAAATCCCTTAGGTTTATTCTAAATTGATGCTACTGATGTTATCATAAAATATATCACCAATTTTATAGCAGTTCTGGAGAGGAGTCAGGGAAGACATACTACCACAGTGAATGTAGATATTAATTGTAAAACACATCTCAACTTCAGATCTTTAGAATTTCCCCCCCCAAAAGAGACATTTTTTGAAGTGCTGGTCTCATTGGGTTATGTGCAGCAGCCTGTCACACAAGTCCCTCCCCAGCCACACTTGCAGAGAGTTCCTGGTGGTTGCCATCAATCTACAGCCAGGTGAGTGTTTGTATCATGGATTAGTAAATGTTCCAAATAGGAGCTTCTCTTCTTACAACAAAAAGACCTGCTTTTAAGCACTTCAGCCACACACCACCAGTCTCATAGGAGGGAGTTGTAAGAGCTGATAACTGAAAGTGGCCAACAGTCACAATCCAGCACTAAAACTTTCTAAGAGATAGTTCAAGAACAACTGTTTTTCATCTCTAAGGAACTCCCCTGTGCAGTGGAATTGCTGCTGTAGGTTGTTGACAGCCATCTTAGATTAAAAATGCCAGATTCAGATGTCTACTCAGCCCTTTAGAAGCTACATAAAAACTACTCAGGGCTCATCCCATCATATTTAAACCTCAAGCTGTGGGTGGGAGCATGCTCACAGCACAGTCAGGAGTGTCATGGAAGCTCTGTAGGGGTGACTCAGGGAGGAGAGAAGAAATGCAAAGTAATGACTTTTCCTCATCTTCTCACTTTTAAATGACAACCTTTCTCCGTCATCACTACAATTTAGAAGACCCATGAGTCTGTCAAATGATTTAGAGGATAAGGCCCCTGTCGCCAAGCCTGGCAGTCTGAGTTTTTTCCCTGAGACCCACCTGGTATCAGGAGAGAACCCACTCCTGCAAATCGTCATCCACGTACAGGTGCATGTACTAAGTTTACAAATACAATACAAACAAAAGATCAGTGGGCTTCATACCAGAAGAAAATGGAATATAGTCAGAAACTGGTTTGGGCCCCTTCTCAGTGAGAGAATCAGAAAAGGGGGGTCCCTCCTGAGGAGATGGTAGTACAAACCTACCATCTTTGTGCTTGAATGGAAACAAATAACAATGTTTTTGTCAGAGCACATCAGATTGATCCCTGCATTACAAACTAACCCAGTTCTCTATTTAGGAGTATGAAAGTCAGACACAGAAGGATATATCCATTTCGGATGTGAACTCTATTACTGCACAAAGGATTAATTCTGTCAATTTTCTGAAAAAGGTAATGAATGTGGCATTGTCAATGTATTTGATTTACTTTTATGAGAACGCACCTGCTGGTTCTGTATATGGTGGATACACAACACACACACACACACACACACACACACCAAAGATGGTAAACACTTTTCCTAGAATTGTTCAGACAACTCTCTTTAGTTTACCTCATCACCGGTAACTGCTCTGTGAGAGCACAGCCCCAACTCCTGCTTAAGCAAGAAAGTTACAGTGTTACCCTTGTACCTCATCCTAACTAACACTGCCCTTTAAAACAAGGTTTAGGATATTCTCTCTCTCTCTCTCTCTCTCTCTCTCTCTCTCTCTCTCTCTCTCTCTCGTGTGTGTGTGTGTGTGTGTGTGTATGTTTAGGTGGTGCAACTGTAAACAAGGTAGCTAAGAAAGGAAGCTCACAAGAAGACAACAGCTGGATGAGAACTCACTACTCATTCATTTAGACTTGAACTGGGGAAGGGAGACAGTCATAGAGTTTTCTAGAAAAGAACATTCCAACTAACAAATGTTTGAAAACTCAAGTGAAACCCATATGTTTCACTTGAGGGAACATCAAGGGAGGAACAGCAAACAGCCCAGTCCTATCGATGCCGAAGGGCACAAAAGAGCAAAATTCCTGAGGGAAGGGAGGCCTGGTTCACTTTCAAGGGAACAGTTTGTTGCCTCTGTGGCAGGATATTTTGCCTGTTCTTCTGCCACCACCTCCACTTCCCAACCAGTTCAAACAGATAACCAAGCTCTAGGTTGCATTGGCTCCAGAGCGACATGTGGCAGAACAGAAAGCATAAAGTTACCAACCCCACTCTCTGGTCATGTCTGAAAGCCTAAGCCTATCATGAAGACGAGAGGAGGGGGAACAGCGGGAAGATTTTTCCAAGACTACAGCAGTCTTTCAAAAAATAGAGATTTGAGCCATGTATAATGGCTCATAACTGTGATTCCCACACTTGGGAGGCTGAGTGAGGACTGCAAGTTCAAGGCCAACCTGGGCCACTTAAGATCACTCCCACCTGTGCTACAGACTGAGACCCTGACTCAAATTTTAAAAAGAAGAAGAAAAAAAGGCAAGGTTTATAGCAGCCACGGCAAAGCTTTAAGCTCTGGCTGACTCTCTTGCCATGCTGGTGGAACAGGGACTTAAAGTTAGCCTAGGACAGGCTTGAGGGAAGCACACACGTGCAGATTTCTTCTAGTCTGTAGGTCAGGATTCGTGTTGGTCACTAGTGGTTGTTGTAGAAATGAGACCTCAGGACTATCTTTCTTGCTGAGTGAAGGCCCATCCCGGCTGTGAGGACTGTGAGTCTGATGGGGAAACTGAGCAAGGATAAGATCAAATGAACGAGACAGGAGAGGATGTAGGGAATATGCCTTGGCATAACTGTGCATTGAGAATGATTGCCTTGGCATAACTGTGCATTGAGAATGATTTTGCCTTGGCATAACTGTGCATTGAGAATGATTTTGACAGCAGTAGAAATAGCCACATTTCTACTTACCTGACTCCCTTCCTATTCACTGCTTAAAATATCAAGGAGTAAAATATACAGTGGGCCAGAGAAATATCATAAATATGTAGTCTTAAAGCAGGAACACTCCATTTCTTTTAACTTGCAGATTTCTCTTTAGGTGAGAAGGTTGATCATGAAAAGAATCGTCAAAGTCAGCAAATTTAACTTGTCAGATATTGTAGCTGACTATGAAGAAATTGTATCCACAAGGTACTTCACAATTATTAAGTATGAAATTTAGGCCCTGAGCTGTTTCCTTCAGAATCCTCTGGGTTCTCTGTATTTTACAAATATTTATGTCACACATCATAACTGCAGAGTGTCTCAGAATACAGAGTGAGGTTTGGTGACAAAATGCATCTGGTCACTTTAGATCACCTATCTGATGTTGTAGTTGTACAGATATTACTGAGAGAAGGTTGGGCCCTCTCTCTTTCTTTTGTTGTTCTGAGGTTTTTCTCGTGAGACTGCTCCTAGACGAGCCATAGTTGGTAGCACTGAATAACCCCATCCTCTGCCCCTCGGTGGTGCAGGGCGCCGAGCAGCACAGGGGCAGGTGGTAGGGTCTTTGCTGAATTGTCTCCATCCTTCAGCGCCCATAGTGCAGCCCAAGGGAAGGTCAGGAGAGGGTCTGAGCCCTTCCAGGGGCCACATGCAGATTCTCGGCATTACCAGTAAGTGATGTTGTCTAACTGCTGCAGGGCACTAAAGATCCACTGCCATGTATTTCCAGACCTCGAGCAGAAACTGCTGTGACCATCAAACTATAATTCTAAAGATTTAGGTTGTCAGCATGGGCAACTAACTGATTCAGAGCAATGAAAAGTATTGGGACATTAGTCATCTTTAATAGAGTGATTGCTTTAAAAAATAATAATCATGGTGAAAGATAAAGATAAAGATAGCTTTATCTTGCTACCTTTTACTTCTTTTTGGACTGTGTAGCCAAGGAGCTGGTGCAATCATATGCCCTCCTGTCATGAGGGGACACAGAGTCACCTCCTTTGTAAGCTCAGGAAATTATTTCTACTTTGGGTTGAAAAGAGCTCTGTCCCCTTCTGCAATGGACATAATATGGATCAGAATAATGGCCTCATTAGCAATTATTTTAAACACCTTGCTTTTAAAATTATGCTGCTTTTTATATATGGAGCTGATCACTTTTTTTTTTTTTAACCCTTTAGCCAGTTGACAGATGCAATTTGTAAATTCATTGAACCACGACGGAAGTTAAAACCTCAGAGGAAAGAAAGAAGAAAAGTCACAGCCCAGAGCATCTCTGATGGAGATATCAAGATTCTCGTCAGGATCCTGAGGGCCTATAACATTCCCACCAGAAAAACAGTGTCTTATAGGTGGGCGGTGGGCTCCAGCATCTGCAGTTGCAGAACATGTTTCTTAAATGTGATAAACGTCCTTATTACTTATGCTTAATACCTGGAGATGTCACTCACTGATAGAGCACTTGCCTAGTGCCTGCAATGCTGGGGGTTTGAAGCCTAACACACACACACACACACACACACACACACACACACACACACACACACACACAATCATAGGCATAGAATGAACAAACCTTAAAACCTTCATTTGGATAGTCAGACCCATTTTTATTGTCACACATTAAGAGTCTCCATAGTAGCTCAGAGGTGTCTACATAACATGCTCAAAGCCCTGGCCCAGAACAAACTGCCCAAACCAAACCAAACCAAAACATCATAGGGATATGGGACTCACAAAGTAACCTTAGTGTATGCTTTTTTTTTTTACACAAGCATCTTCTATATCACCAAGTAATTTCCTCTTGTTCCTGTTCCCTGCTGGGAGTTTTTGAAGTTTCTGCTGCCTGCCACTCCATTTCACTGTCACAGCAGTGAGCCCTCAATGTCGGAAGCAGAGAGACAGGGAAAGTAGGTGGAACATACATTCTGTTTCTGATCTTCAAATGGAAAGGCTTATGTGGTCAGAGTCACGACAACAGTCTGCCCTGCTTGGGATTTATAGGTAGCTCTTCCAGAGCAGAATTCCACCTCTCTTTCCTGTGTACACTGGGTATATTTTATTTGTTTTTCTTGGAACCAAACTTGACATTACTTACCAATGGCTAGTCAAATTAAAACATTTTGAATATTAAATATCCATTTCATTAAATGTATACTGGATATTTAGTATCAAGGATGACTTATAAATATGACTGTTACTACCCATGGATTCTATCAGTGAAAAACAAACATTTTGCTTGCTGGCTGTTAATTTATATTTAAAACCTCTTAACAGTTTCGATGCTGTTTTACAAACTACAACCGTATTCCTCAACACAACTAATTATTTTCACAACCAGTGCACATCATAATGGTTGTCTGTGAAGAAAGAACATAAAACCACCACTGCTGTTTTCTAGAACTGTCATCCTTCAGAAGAAAAGATTGTAACACCAAAACAAAAACAAAAACAAAAAACAAACAAATGAACAAAAAGCTGAGAAAGGCTATTTCCCCAAAACTATCACTTAGCTGTACTTTTCCCTTGATGCTGAAAACCAGTGGACTCGTTACCACAGACTGCATCCAGCTTATGCTTCAGCTAGGAGCCACTCCTCCACAGCAGTGATGATCACCAATGCAATATAACAAGAGCAAAACAAAAACAAAAGACAAAACAAAACAAAACCAAAAACCAAAACCAAACCAAAGCTCTGTAAGACCCAGGGTAACCCTTATGCCTACCAACCAACACTTATATTAAAACCATGTCTCCATGTTGTTTTTCCTGAAGGACTTTGGGTATGTCTGCTTACCTGAGGTCATCCACGACTCACCTCAGACATCAAAATGCAGCCAAACTTGCACCCTCGAATGAAGTCATAAATGAGGTACTTTGCATCTTATAAGGTCTAATATTAGCTGATTGCTCTTGGTCTCATCTGGCTCTGGCTCTGGCTCCCAGCTGGTCTCTTCATGTCTGTGTCCTTCAGATGACAGTTATTTTTCTCTAAGAAAGAAAAGGTATTCCTTATTAATGTAATTTATATTATCTCATTCTCTGCCCTCAGGCCCTATAAAACAAGTTATAAGCTCCCTGCTCACACACAGAATCTTTGATAGTCTCGCTCGTGTCTGCCAGCTGTCCTCCTGTCTGTCTACTCCACAGCCATGTTGTCTTGGCTTCCAGTACTTCTTCCATTGGCTGGGAATGGCCTCCACCCATCTCCCTGCTCTGGGCCAGATAATCACAGCTATTTCAAAGTTCTACTCAAGCAGGATTTCCTATGCTGCTCATTGGGTTCCAGACACACACCCATGCCCTTTCCTGAAGCCCACAGCTGCAAGCCTCGTCTCCTGCTGCATTGCTCCTGTTTCTTACTTGTTTGTCTGTTGGTTGGGTTTTTTTTTCCTAACAAACTTTAAAATCTTTAAAGAAAAGTTCTGTCTGTCCCTGGATCTTTGAAGAGTGCCTGACATAGAATAGGACTAATAGATGTTTACTAAGTCAATGACTAAGTAATGGCTGTTGAAAGGAAGAGCTATAAAAGCTAAGGAAACCAGTTGCCAAGTAATCTCCCAACTTTTTGCTTTTCTCTATTTTGTAAGACTTTATTTTAAAAAAGCTAAGTCAGTGTTTACTCTGTATTTCAGGATACTGTGCACCCTTTCATAGAAGTTTCCTTTCAACACACTGTATATCAAACCAACATTGCAAATGGATCTCATCCATGCTGGAATGAAGAAATCAAGGTGGATTTTATGTAAGTTGGAGTCTGTTTTCCTGCAGTTTCTAGTCAGAGTAACTCTGGTGAGGGAGCATGTTCATGTATGCTTGTGTGTGTGTACGTGTGTACATGTGGAGATAGGTACCATCCACTTTTTTTTTTTTTTTTGGAGAAAGCAGCACGTGAGTTTTTTTTGTAGGGAGGCAAAAACAAATGTCTGAAGACAGACCAAAGAAATAATTCTACCAAAATTCAACTTAGAAATCCAATGAGTGTGCTGGGGCTACTAGCATGAGTATGGGAGAGGGGCTCCTTACAGAAGCATGGATGACTCAAAGGCAGCACTGTCACCAGAAAACCTACCCAGCCTGGATGCCAAATCAGGAAAACTGCAGTCCTAGAGTGCTCTGCAGAACATGTAGGCAGCTCGGTGGGTCAGAGTATGCTTTGCTCAGCAAGGCTTACTGCTTATATAACCTCAGAGGTGGGACTTGTGAATTGAGTATGTTTCAGAGACTTCCTGAGACTTGTGAGTTGTTTACTTCATGAGTATTAAATAGCCTCCCTCTAGGATAGAAAAGGATATCACTGTAGAACACAGGTGTTTCATTGTCCTAGTATTCACCAGCCCTGATCAATGACTTGATACTGTTATAGAAAGGGGGTGGGGTTTCAGGAGAGGGTTTTCTTCTTGAGCTATGTGAAGAAACAGCAAGAAGGCCCTCACCAATCACTACATAGGTTCTGTACTCCCAGCTTTAGAATTGTGAGAGAGACATCTGTTCTCTACAAGTTACCTTGTCTCAGATGTTCTCTAATTGCAGCATTAACTAAACTAAGACATTTCCATCCCTTTATTTGAACTTCTATATACTCTATTGAGCAAAACCACCATATTTAACCCTTTCTTGTCTTGCCTTTTTTTTTTTTTTTTTTGCCTTTGCAAACAGCATTGTTCTGTATTTTCTTGCACTTGCCCTCTGAAGCACATTGTTTGTTTTAAGTCAGTGGCTCTTAAACATTTATGCATTGTAGTTACAGAGACAGCTTCTTAAACATAGATGGCTGGACCTACCTTCTTAGTTTCTTAAGTTTGTGGGTTTAGGGCAGGGCCCAGCAGTCTCATATCTAGCGAGATTATGCAACATATATGTGTTTAATCATTAGTGAATTTCCTTTGTTTTCCTTCACTTAAAATTTGTAGCCACTTATATCAATGTTTTAGAATACTTTCATTTTGTCAAGAATGAGTAAAACCACATTTCCTATAATATTCCTATGCATAAAAGATGAAAGTTAGTAAATCAGATTTTAACTTCAGAAGAAACATGCCCTCATGCTTCTGCCTGCTTCAAAGAAGAAGAAAAATGAGTATGGTCTCAAAAATCCCATGACTAAGTGTGCTTAGAATCACCCTACACATGACCCAATAAAAATGGGCCAAACTCCATGTCTGCCTTCTCTGATATGCTGCACTTTACTGCTGGGCACATGGTTACAGTTTACTTTATGACCAATGTCCATAGCTGCTAAACATTAAATATTTTTCAAATAATATAACTTTATTTTGAGGAGTAGAAAAGTTGAAATTTTATTCCTAGATGTTACATAATTGTCTATGAATATTTTATATCACTTTATAGTCCTTATGATATTGACATCATTGTATGTAATTATTTATATGACTTTATATTATTTATATGTTTCATCTGGCTCTATGTTAACATATAGCCTCTTCCAACAAATGCCAAGGAAACTCAGAAGAACTAATATAATTATCATGGTCTCTATGGTAACAGCTATCAGGTTATATGGGCTTTTCATACACAATGCCTTTCTCAAAGTGAAAACTACCAGACATTGATCAAAATGTACAAGAGAAAAGGGGAGAGAGAAAGGGTTGGGGTGGGGAGAGGGAAGGACTAGTGTGGAGAAAATGAAAGAAAATGTATTTGCTAGAACATTTGTAAATTAAGACAGTTGATTGTGTGTGTTTGGAAATACTTGGATTATTAATGTATACATTAGAGTTTGGAGTTGGTTCTTGGGGGTCATTTGTTAAGACAAGGCCTTGCTGTGTAGCCCAAACTGGCCTAGATTTTNGGGTGGGGAGAGGGAAGGACTAGTGTGGAGAAAATGAAAGAAAATGTATTTGCTAGAACATTTGTAAATTAAGACAGTTGATTGTGTGTGTTTGGAAATACTTGGATTATTAATGTATACATTAGAGTTTGGAGTTGGTTCTTGGGGGTCATTTGTTAAGACAAGGCCTTGCTGTGTAGCCCAAACTGGCCTAGATTTTACTATATAGATGAGGCTGGCCTTGAAGTCCTGTTCCATGTGCCTCTGCATTCTGGGTGCTTGGATTATAATGTCATATGCCTTTTTGCTCAGACAAATATACTACGTTAAAGTAGTTTAATTAGGAGAACTTAAAAAGAACCAGTAAGAGAAAGAGATTTGTAAGTGAATTGAAAAGAAGACTAGAATGTTGATAATTTTGTGATTCTAGCAGTAAGAAAAGCCAAAGATGCAGAGGGAACCAGAAAGTCAGCTAAGGGTCCAACTATCACTTTTGTTGTCTGTAACAATGACTCAATTCCCTCTCCTTGTTCCCTGTGACATTCTAGTGAATAAGAACTGTATGCAGGACCATAGAGTGATATAGTGTCTGCCTAGCATGCATGAGGCTCTGGGTTCAATTCCAGCACTGGAAAGGGAAAAGAAAAAAACCTACATGCAAATGTGACATATAGTGACAGTAAATAAAGAATAATTAGCAAACACTACTTTGGAGGGAGAATTGTGGCAAAATTTGAGGAAAGTTTGAATAGACTATTTAATGTAAGCTAACGCAGAGGACTTGGAAAATTAAGATATATACCAAATGGACAAACTGAAAGGTGTCTTGAAGTGATTCTTGCCCGTTCTCATGCTAGTAGAGTGCTGTAAATACGCATTGTCTCCCAGACTTGGCCCAGGAACACCCAGCATGAAGTGGAACCCCAGAGGAGTAATGTAGGAGAGTTAGCTTATTTCGTTTCTCAGAAATACAGGGAACATTCAATTTAAAATTGTCACAAAACCCAACCAGAAGTTTTCAGTGGTCACTGCCAGAAACTATTATCAGAAAAGCATTATTAGAGATTCCTTAAAGTAGTACTTACTTCATTTATAAAACAAAATGTTTTAATAATGTCAGTAGCAGTTGTATGGTAAAGACATTACCAGGCATGGGTCTGTGCTGCTTGCCAATCAGAGACCAATAGTCGGAACCTGAGAGGGAGGGGGGAGAAATAACTTTTTTTTTTATAGGGCCAGCATCCTGGGATCGGGCAGCTGACATCCTCAAAGCTTTATCTTGGGACACTTAGGGGTCCAAAGTGCTGTTAATGGTAGGGACAGGAGTAGAGGGAGACCAGGGGCAGCCAGGCTCCTGCTGGTCAGGGCCACCATCACCCTGATCAACCCTGTCTTAGTTGACCTGGGCCTCCTGAAACTAATTCCCAATTCCCTTCAGTGAAGCATACTACTTTTCCACAAGTTAAACCTCGCAGCAGTGTCCTTGTTGTGTATTAGTTGTTGCCTGCCCAGAACTAAAGTCTAGAGAAGCGTTACACACTCTGGTACAATGCAGTGATCTCCAGCTGGTCTGGGAACGGTAAGTCCAGAGAAGGGCCATCTGCAGTCTTGGCTATCTTGATGAACCTTCTCTTTGGGATTGGCAGTGCCAAGCACTGTCTTCCTCGCCTGGTTCATTTGGCTGAACATGATCTCCAGCTGAACCCATGTTGTCATCTGCTTTTATTTTCATCTGAAGAGTAAATAAGGTAAATTACAATACAGGCATTAGTTCTAGTAAACACTAGAAGCAAGGCTCTAAGGTGTATAGTTTTTTTAATATAAGTTTAAACTTAACAAAGAAAAAGATCATAGATAATTTATTGTACTTTATCAATGATTCAATGACTCACTTAGAAAACAAGTAGATTTTGAAAAAAAAAAAACCTTAAACACTCAAGTATGCTCTTCTCGTTTTCAGCTCACCAGGACATGATTACAGCTTCTCTAGTTTATCTAAAATAAAAGATAACATACATATCAACATTTTCGATGAAGTGGTGATTGAAAAACATGAGGTAACAGGAAAATGGCTGACTAAGGTTGAAATAATTATGAGGTCAAAATGAATGAAATCTTGGAACATATTTGTGAAGTTGTCTGTTTCTGAGACAGGGACTCCTTGTGCAGCCCAGGCTGGCCTTGGAGTCACTGTGTGGCCCTGACTGGTCTTGAACTTGTGGCAGTCCCACAACCAGTGTATATCATCACACCCGGTATAATTCGCTCTTGGTAATATATGTAATATTTTCTTAAAAGAGTTTGAGTCAATGTGCAATAAAGTCAGACAGATGACAAACCACTCTAAATACAACAAATCATAGCATCTGATAAGGAGATGGAATGGAAAACAGGCCAAGGACTTGGGAGAAGTGGGTGTTTATGATTGAACATCACATTTAAATATGAGCTTCTTGGTAATAAGGATGGGAAGACAGGCAGAAAATCTTACACATTTTTCATTAGCTGACCGAAGAAAGCACACTGCTCTATATAAGACACTAAGTTATTTTAAGACCAGAATTTTGTTGTTTTCTATAACTTCTAAAATTAATAACTGCCTTCCCCACATATTAGTGAAAGGTCCCAACCCAATGCCTAGCACCACAGCCAGTGATGTAATAAGTGTTTCCTTCCATTTAGCTTGACATGAAAACTGTAAAGGTGTGTATCCACCACAGCCCCTGTCTTCAGGCAGATAAGTTAAATGCTTTCATTTAGCTGGCTTTAAAAGTCATTGCAACAGTTACTAGGGTGAGGTCCATCCTACTCACTGCTGAAAGGAGATGGGGCCTGGTAGGAAGGAATCAGGATCACTCAGAGACTGTCGGCTCAGAGCCCAAACTTGAGGAGCTCAGCTATGCAAAGGGCTTTATCAGGAGGGAAAGGATTCACCATGAGACGGTGGCAGGCAGGATACGTGCTTGTCTTCCTCAACCAAAGGGTCTCTTTTTGTTCCTCTCTGAAACATTGATATACCTCAGGCACCTAGTGCTGTCTCCTGTAGTCCTGTTTAGACAGACATGTTACTCTCCTGCAAGTTAAACTGTTGAACAGTTTCCATGTGCTGTATTCTGGAATGAATAGCACAGAAAGGGCATTATAAAGGTCAGCAGATGTTATGGATTATGTAAATCTACATTTAAAGAAGTACTATTTAGTATCTTAGCCCTTTAGGTGAACCTTCTCTTGTAGGTGTGTCCAACCTGGGACCCACAGGCTACACACATCCTGGAAGAGCTAGGATGTGACACAGCCCATCTGTAGATGACATCATGGCATCCAAAAAAAATCAAGCACCCAGACTTTAGAATCTAGAAGGCCAGGGAAAAGGGAAAGGGACAAATCTTGTCAAAGGATTGGCATGGTGTATACGACCAACTTGTAAAAAGGACAACAGGAAAGGGAAGTAGAAATGGCCATGCTGAAGACAAATGCAAAGACAAACTGGCCTCGTTATCTCAGTTTTGATGAAGGGACAGACAGTTCTGCCTCAGGGAATGGAGGCTCTGGGTCAGAGGACTTGGATGAGACCTTGCAGTGCAGAGCTCAGAGTTAGATCACATGTACACAGGACTGAACAAATTCTTCCCAGCAATGTCTTCAAGCCAGCTTTCCAAGAGTGTACAAACATTCACATTAAAACTGTAAATGAATAAAGACAGACGTAAGGCATTGAATGGCAATTTCTTGATGGCCAAGGATCCAAGGATCTAAGCTGAGTACTGTTCTTGTTAACTGAAGTATGTCAAGCCAGGACGTGTGTGTGTGTGTGTGTGTGTGTGTGTGTTTAAAAGCTCATCCTGAAAAAGGTTCAGGGCTACACTGGGATGGACCCCTAACACCCAGTGTAGTCGCTGGCTGTTACTGTGTATTGGCTCACACCCAGGTCCAGGCAATCTTCTCTGGAGAACATCCCACAACAGCAAGCCCCCATTTGAAAGACAGTTTGGGTGGTTATTTCTCATTATTCTCTTCCTAAAAGGCTCTTTGTCCTATATTATTTTCCTGTTATCAGATCTTTACTCCCCACACATCCCCCCCCCTTTGTTAGCTTATGCGTTAGCAGAACCCTGAGGACTTACAAGTCTCACAGATACAACACTGATTTCCAACACTCAAGATGGCAGAGTTGCCATCAGCATCTGGGGGTGGACTAGGCACTCCAGGCTCAGAGCCTGGGTCACAGTCAACTGTAACATAAACCTGGTGGGCATAGAACGGTAAATGAATGCAGCGTTCAGATGATGGTTTAAAAGCTTAGGAAAGGATACGGGCAGGAGGAGGAAGGAATGAAGAGTTCAGTGGAGCAAGGGGTCAGATGGGAGGAAAGGAGAAGGGGCCTGGTAGGAAGGAATCAGGATCACTCAGAGACTGTAATGACTTAACATCATTAGCATATCATTGCCAGTGTCTTATAATCTCTAACACTCTGTTAGCCTCTTGTCATTTCTGACTTTATCCAAGTGCGTTGTTTTCTTCTGACCATATCGTTTGTGTCTTTTTTTTTTTTTTTTTTTTTTTTTTTTTTTTTTTTTTTTTNTTCTTCCATATATGCAGCTAGAGACATGAGCACAGGGGGAACTAGTTAGTTCATGTTATTCTTCCTCCTAGAGGGTTGAGTACCCCTTCTGCTCCTTGGGTACTTTCTCTAGCTCCTACCTTGGGAGTCCTGTGTTCCAACTAATAGCTGACTGTGAGCATCTACTTCTGTGTTTACCAGGCACTGGTATAGCCTCCCATAAGACAGCTATATCAGGTCCCTTTCAGCATTATCTTGCTGGCATATGCTATAGTATTTATTTTGGTGGCTGATTATAGGAGGGATCCCTGGCAGCCGCCGTCACTGGTTGGTCCATCCTTTTGATTCAGCTTCACATATGATCTCTGTAACTGTTGTGTCTATTTTTAAAAAGATTTGTGTTACTATTTACTCATGTGTCCATGTGCGTGTGTACACAGAAGCCAGTGGGACGTCAGCTCCCCTGAAGCTGGACTGAGTTAGTTACTGGAGTCAGTGACTTACTGATGGTTGTAAACAGCCTGGTGTGGATGCTGGCAACTGAATTCAGATCCCTGGAAGAGCAGAACATGCTTTGGGCTACTGAGCAATCTCTCCAGCCCCTTGTATCTGCTTTTTAAAGATGAGATCTTAACCTGTTGTTCAGACTGACGTAGAACTCACAGTTCTTCTGCCTTAGTCTCCCAGAGGAAGGAATTACAGGTACACAGCAGCACACCTACGTTCTTTGAGATCAAGGAGCCCTGAAACAAAGGTGGGAAGCTTATTTAGTTACCACAGCTTCCTGTCCCAAAGAATGAGGTCCTTGGGCAAGGTGCTGCCGCTGCCAGCAGCAAATAAAGTGCTGCTGCAAATAAAAAGACCTGTGACCATGTGGCTTAGGAGAGCCTAAACCATTCACACTGGACTTACACCGGCTGTAGATGACACAAAGCAGGAGAAGCTGAGGCAGGAGAGTAGTCCATAACCAGAGGGATTTGCTTCTGCATGTGTCGTCCTTGTCAGCAGGATGGGCAGCACCTGGTGTTGATATGCGCTGGAGTGATTACTCAGGCCTGGGTTCTGTTTAGCCTGTGTCTTGAGAAGTGATGAGTGTTCCTGTTTTTTTTTCTCCTCTGGCCCTTGTGCCTAAAATTTAGAATTTCATGGAATTTCTATCAGATTTCTCAATTTTTTAAAAAATCACCAACTATTTGAATTTTTATACTTCAGTCTGTGTTTTCTGGTTTAATATTCTGCTTGGTGTTTTATTATGTTTTCCTAGTGTTCTTGTGCCCAGGATTTCTGAATTTACTTGGGCAAATGTGTTCAGTATCTGCTTGCTTGCTTGCTTTGTTTCTGACTCAATCCTGAATGATAGAAACATCCTAAAATTATGACCTCATCTTCAAACCATCTTGGTCTGCATTATTTTCCGAGTACTCACTATTTTTAATTTGTATTATTTTCTGTGTATGTCTTCAATTATATATTCTTCCTTAGTTTGTAACTTTTAAATATTATGTTTTTACATTTTTAAATGTTTGAGAGGTTTCGGTGTAAACTTGCAGCTTTACCTTTTGGTTGCATCGTTTAGTTGCGTGGGCAATCACCATTTACGTCCTAGTCTCCAGCTTCATAGCGTTACTGGTCCCACTCTGGCTGCCGTTTAACAGAGCAGGGCCCACTGGGCAAGCTAGGTTACAAAGAAGTCGGATCCTAAGACCAAGAGGCAAGGGTTATTATGATTTGTAAGGACCGTGTGCTGAAATGTTAGCATTTGAAAATGTGAAACTGACTCTTTGAGAATCTGCCTCCTCCTGACCCACACTAACTGATACAACGGGTCACCAAGCTGGCCATCTTAAACTTAAAATTTGTAGCTCGGTGTGGCGATTCAGCATCAGACTCCCAGTACTTTCGAGGTAAAGGCTCATAGTTTAAGGTCAGCCTCAGTTACATACATGGGCTCAGGGAGAGACCTTGCCTCAAAGGAGTAAGACAGAGTGAAAGAGAACACCATTGAGACAGGCATGCAAAGTGCACCCAGATATGCCATGCACGAATGCATGCACACACACACACACACACACACATGCATACTGCATGCACACATGCACACAGAGAGAGGGAGGCATGGAGGGAGGGGGAGAGAGAGAGAGAACAAAAACTAAAAAGATTGATTTGTCATAGTTACCTATGAGTTTGTAAAAGTATTCGTCTTATAGGAAACATTTTTGTGTGTTTAACATAAGTTTGCTTTAATAGGATCATTGTCTCAAGAGCTGCAGCGCTCACTCATACATACAAAAGAACTGGTTGGGCTCCATCAGCTTCCCTTTCTCAGCCCTTCTGCAGCAGCCTGAGGTAACAGAAACGTTCTTTGCTAATTACCCCAAGATTCATTTCTGTTTAGTAAAAGCACTTTCTGGTATTTTTGAGTCAGATTCTGTACTGCCAGGTTAGTAACTATTACCAAGTACTGTGGGGTCTGAGAGGGCTTGCAGGGTGTTACCATCTATCTCTAGGAGGTACCCATAAACTCATTTCTTGCATTTTTAAAAGATTTATTTGTTTATTTTATGTATATGAGTACACTGTAGTTGTCTTCAGACACACCAGAAGAGGGCATCAGATCCCATTACAGATAATTGTGAGCCACCATGTGGCTGCTGGGAACTGAACCCAGTACCTCTGGAAGAGCAGTCAGTGCTCTCAACCACTGAGCCATCTCTCAAGCCCCCATTTCTTGTATTTTTAAAGTGTTTGACAGAATAAAATAGCTAGTCCTATGTCTTAAAGCAAAATTTGTATTTGAATGAAGGCCTTTGTAAGGCCAGATCCAGGTACCAAGGATTTCAGTTTTCCAGCCTTGCTTATTAGTTATGTCAGGTTAATGACGAGGCTGGATTCTGCAAGAACCTGTGTTTGGGGCTCAACTGCTGGATTTGACAGCAGCAACAAGCCTGCACCACCAGCAAGTGTGACGCTTTAGTCTAGGCTCCACTTAAGGCTCTGTTACATATTGAAAGGTCTTACGCAGGGTACCCGAAATCCCAGTAGCTATGCCAGACCCTGAGAATTTGAAGACTCAGAAGTGAACTTCATTTTGGTGTAGTGTGAAATGCTAGTGTTTCCGTGGTGCTACAGGATGGGTTTTCTGAAGGTTCCGCGCAGCAGGACCTTGCTGTACCTGGACTGCTGGGGCAATGGAGGCTGAGAGAGTTTGGTGGTAGGTGAGAGAAGAATGTTTTCATGACTTATTTTTCCCCTACTTGTTGGACTCTTTGAAGTTAAGTATTCTAATGAGTCTCACAAGCACTTGAGGGGATTTGAGTAAAAATGAATCATTTATTAGGACCTGATTTGGCCAGGTGCAACAGAGAAACCAACCATGGCAGTGTCAGTCAGGGGTCTACTTACCTCTCCAGGAAAGAAGTGCAGATGCTCCGGGGCCAGCCGCTCAAGGATATTACCAAGTACCAGAGCTGTCTTTATCCTTCTGCTCCACCGTCGTCTTTATCCTTACTTGCAAACTGTTCACTACATGTCCAGCTTCACAGCTGTGCCATGACAGGAGGCAGGGAGAAACAGGACGGCCACTCCCCATGTCAGGGAAGAGGGTCTCCAGCCACCCAGACTTCTGCTTGCTTTTTATTGGTGTCATGGTACCAACCGAAACTGTTGCCCTCTTAAAATGAGGAGATCATAGATAGTAGTTGGAAGATAGAACGATGCTATGGACAGTCACATGAGGCCTTGACAGAACGTATTACTGACAAAGAGATCCACGGGGTGAGAGGTACAGGGTTTGCTATGCTTGCAAATCTCTGCAGACATCTCTCTGCCCCAGACCAGGCTGAATGACAGACAGGTAGTTACGAAGCGTGGGCTTCAAAGATGGCAAAGGCTGGATTCTAATCCTGGCTCCACCACTCATTAGTTCTATGATCTTTCACAAATTACATCAGCTCTCTGAACCTCAAATTTGGAACTTTAAGTAAAGGTCGGAGCAGTAGCCACCTCGCTGAATGGAACATGCTGCCCCAGCATTTGGCACACTGTATTGTGTACACAGTGCAAGGGTCTTGCACACAGTAGGGCTCCTGACCATGAGCTTCTGGTGTCTCTATGATTTGTCCCTCCCACCCCACCCCCAGCCCTGCCTCTTAACTTTCTCACTGACACTTAATATCTCTGTTCCACAACCATACTCAGGGCTGTGGGTTCTGTCCTTACATTTCCACTCCAGACTCAAATGCAGAAGACATCATGATCTTTCAGATTCTTCGTTGAACCTAAATTAGATTTTCTCATTTTTACGATTTATTTTATTTTGGGTTCTGTATATGTGTGGGTATGTGCCCTTGAGTCCAGATGAGAGCATCAAATCTCCTGGAGCTAGAGTCGCAGGCTATTGTGAGCTACCCAACATGAGCACTGAGAAACACCCTGGGGTCCTCTGGGAGAGTAGCACGCACTCTTAGCTACTGAGCAGGAGTCCATGTCCCTGTGTAAGCCAAGGCTCTCCTGGGCAGAAGACTGCTCTGGGATACAGGTTTAGCTGATTCTCATCCTTTGTTCTCTCAGATTAGCGGGACATTTCAAGTGAATATCCCACCCATTTTGCTCGGGTATACCTGGAGTAACACCTACGTCCCTCCTAGAGAAGACTGCAGTGGGCAGAACCCCAAAGAATGTACCTTCCTAAACATTTTTGCTACAATTGAACCTCAGATATCATATGTCACGTACAATCCAAAAGTAGACGAGGTAGGTCTCATGCTGAATTATTCTGAAATGGATCATCAAAAAAGTGTGAACGGTTTTAAAGACCAGTGGAAAAATTTCAAATTTATCAGAAGTAAACATTGGCTTTCCCCTTATTTTGTAAGGGGGAAGGCATAGTGTTGATCTGTCTTAAATCTGATTCTAGTTTTCAGACCAAATAGACATTTTACAACGAGCACAGACTTTTACCAGGAACTGTAAGGCCATGTTTCCCAACCGAAGAGTTGTGGCGACTGTTTTTAATGGCGAAGGAATGCACATCTTAGTCACCAGATACATCAAGGCATTGAATCCACCTCAGCAGCTTCTGGATATATTTCTTCATGACTCAAATGCAACGCTTGTGAGTGGCAATTTTTCTTTCAGTTATTGTTTTTAGCAGTTTCATCGAGATTACAGAGAACCTATGAAGAATCAAGAGTATCATGTGTGTGTGTGTGTGTGTGTGTGTATGTGTGTGTGTGTGTGTGTGTCTGTCTGTCTGTCTGTCTGTCTGTCTGTCTGTGTAAACCTGACTGTCTTGGAACCTGCTTTGTAGACCAGGCTGGCCTCAAACTCACAAAGGTCTGCCTGCCTCTACCTCCTGAGTTCTAGGACTAAAGACATGCACCACTACTGCTGGGCTCAACTGTTCCTTATATTTGGGGGGTTAATCTAGGTGATTGATTGCCCTTGGACAATTTATGTTATTTGTTAATTATAAAGCTCTCTTAATATGACCCTTTGACCTAAAAAAAAAAATCAACACCCAAATCCAGGTAGGTTACTTTTTACAGCACTCTGCTTTTCCATCATGGTTTCTTGCTGCCTGTCAGTCTGAGGCCCACTGTCCCGGAACTAAGGGTTCTCTCAGGCACCTGTTGAGCCTTAACTGCATGAAGTCATTAGTGCAACACGTGGTGGCTGTGCATAACTGGGCACCTGCTACACATCACTTCAAAGGTTAAAGAACGTCCTGTGTGTTGTCTTTTCTCCTCTCTTGCCTGAGTCTTGGCCTGCCTCATTCTGGTGGGGAGGGGACATCCTCAGTGCTCTTGTGTTTGAGGAAGCAGATCACATCTCTCTCTGTTTCTGACTGCAGCAGCTTATATACGTTTATAAGAAGAGGAGTTCAGAAAGATGTTGAACCAAAAGCAAGTCAAATATTCGTTGTTTCTCACCTTTTAAAAAATGCCAACATTTACAGTTATAAAGTACACATTTAATGTTGATGCTGTGGTATGGTATTTTTAAATTGAAATAATTTACAATAAAACATAATGCCAGACAAGTCTTCTCTGGGTCAGGCTGTTTGGGCCCAATCCTCAGAGGCTCACAGAGCATATAACCTTTGTGCCTCTGAACATGTTATTTTATCCCTCTAAGCTTGTTCTTTCTGGCCCCTGAGAGACCTGTAGTGTGTTCTGGGAGAAATACTGCTTATAAAGTGCTGTGCTGGACAACAGACACGCTCAGTGAATGTCAGTTAATATTGTTCCAGGACCTCATTGCCCGATTCGTATCTCTGATTCCTTTTGCGGCTGAGACGTTGGATGAAAATGATGGTTCTGACATATGGATGACATCAGAGGTAACAAACGACATTTTATAGTTAAAATGTATACTATTTCTCACTTGTCTTTCCCTTTAAGGTAGCACTTCTTATGTAGTGTTCTGCCTTGTGAAATATGAGAATGTACCAGGGCCCCAGACCTTAGCTGGCCCTGAGACCTTAGCACACATGATGGAAGTACCATTCAGGCTGTAAAACTCAGCACATAGCACCACCTACCAAAACTAAAACAAAGACCTAGTCCGTCAAAGCCCCTAGTTCTGGGAAAGTCTCTAAATGTGCTAACATTGCTTTTCTTGGCTTTTGTAGTTCCAGTTCTGGCTAACTATTCTTAACTGAAGTCTGTCAACCCAGAGAATGGTTCCTGTGCTTAAAAGCTCATCCTAAGAAAGGCTCAGGGCTGCACTGAGATGCAAAGCATTCTGGGTAGTAGCCAGCCAGCTTATAAAGGCTTTCTATTAGCTTAAACCCACGGTCTAGCAGTCTTCTCTGGTAGATACCTCACAACAGAAAGTATTTGATAATTTGTGTCTACTTGCGTACTCCATAGTCATTTATGAAAATAAGTCATTAAGGTGATTTTCCATTCAAAAGTCAAAGTAATTCCTCATGAATATTCCTATTCTGTGGGAACATCAGCGGTGCAGTATTATGCTCTCTCTGAACCCTGTCATCTAGCATCAGATGCAGCCAGGGCACACTGGTGTGGCAGTATCTCTTGCTATGCTCTCTTCCATGCGGCTGAATAAACAGTTGGTACCGGGAGCTCACCAGCCTCCCATCCCACCCCATGTCCCTGGCTCTCTCTCTCTCTAGGGCTGTTATGAACCAAAGAGCATGTGTCTCATTGGTGTGTTATCACTGCTACTCAACAGCAGATTGCTGCTGTATCCCAGTGGGCACAGTAAAGAAACTGCTGACATGACCCATGATATGGTTAGGGGCTTTGTTGTAGATAGAAAAGGGAAGACAAACAGAGCCACCTGAAGGAGCCCGGGGTGTAGACACAAAGAAGTAGACCGAAAAATGGCTGGCAGACTGGGCAACGTCAGGGCTATCTGTGAGAGGGAAAATAGCAACGAGAGAGAGAGAGAGAGAGAGAGAGAAGTGAAATAGAGAGAGTTAGTAGCAATAGGAAACACAGAGAGAAAGTGGACAGCAAGAGCTAGAGAGAGAACGTTTGTAACAAAGAGAATAGTGGGAATAGCTGGGATATAGGAAGGACAGATGGCTGCGGGGAGGGAAGCCCATGAGCTGGAGGGAGGGTAGAGGAGGGGTGAGGGGGCCTAGGATGGACTTTGAAATGTGTAAGAGGCACTTGTGATACTGAGGGAACGCAGAGGCCAACATAGACTTTGATATCGCGGTAGGCACCATAAGTAGCCATGTGTCCCTTCTGCTAGAGGTAAGGGAAATGACTCCCGATAGAAGGGAACCAGTTTCATAAGTTCCTGAGAAATTCTGGCTTTTATCTAAGTGACAGAAATCTTCAGTCCAGTGTAAGCTCACTTCTGGGTGTTTGGATAGTTTGAGAGACTTAACAGCTGCCATTTGAACATTTAGGCCCAATGTTATTAATAGAAGGTCAGAATTTTTTTTCAACAGAAGTCAGAAATCTAAAGTTTTACACAAAAGTTTTCTTTAAAAAAAATTCTAGGGCCAAGGCTGGGAGTAGTGGCCCATGCCTTTAATTCCAGCACCCAGGAGACAGAGGCAGGCAAATATCTCTGAGTTTGAAGCCAGCTTGGTCTACATAGTGAATTCTAGAATAGACAGGGACTCAAAACAACAACAACAACAACAACAAGACAAAAACACACAAAAAATATCTAAGGACCAAACAAACATACTTCCATTGACGTGGGCCTAGGCCACCAGGCTGCCTTTCCTGCTGTACCTATTCCTGCTTGTCACACGTGCTTCCTCAGTATCCTGGTTGGATCTCTTATCTGTAGCTCATCTGTCTAGCTCTTTAGGGTAAGAAGTTTCTATTTGTGCTTCCTGACTGAGCATCATTTGACTTATGTCTCTTCCTTTCTTTGAATCTCACACTGTATTGGTACAGGACAGACTGTAGCTCCAAGGCCCCAAATATCACTTTCCCCCAGATCCTGTGTGACTCCTTATCCAATATGCTCCCTTGGAAACTCAGGGCAGTATATTTGTCTTGCAAGAAATGTCTCATTTGGGATATAAATTGTTCTGCCACTCTGTACAATATCCATATCACCTCTCCCATTATCTGAGTGGCCTGGTGTCCCAAGTTAATATTCTCTTCTTCTTACTCCTTATCAAAGACAGAGCTTTCCGCTGCTTTTGTATTAACAGCCTGATAAAGTAGAAACTGGACTTCAGGGAGTGTAAGGCTCTAAATGCCTTGTTTACTGGACTCTCTCTTTCCTCTCTCCTCCTCTTCCTCTTCCTCTCCTCCTCCTTTTAGAATACATTGTATTATTTTTGTT
Source organism: Mus minutoides (assembly GCA_902729485.2). Taxonomy (NCBI): domain Eukaryota; kingdom Metazoa; phylum Chordata; class Mammalia; order Rodentia; family Muridae; genus Mus; species Mus minutoides. Next base: position 545,476 of record LR749592.1, on the reverse strand, counting down.
CCTTTTTTTTTTCTTTTGCCCAGTGCTGCATTAGTTTGGCCATTGGAAATAAAGAAGAACACGCCATACTTCTCTGTAATTTCTTTCTGTACTTCGGGAAGAAGGCATTGGTGATCCTGGGAACCTCAGTACTAGAAGTAAGTGCCAGGAAAGTGTGAAAGAAACAGCCAGACTTAAGCTGCCAGTCTGGGAGACTCCTGCTCACCAGAGAGCTTCAAGGGCAAGCATTTGTGACCCGAGGGTAATGCTGGCGCACCAACATTTCTACAGTGCAAAGAACAGATTCTACTTTTCTTCTTATAAAATGGTGCTCTTGGCGTGGCCTCTGGGAATATTAAATCCCCTCATACCCCAGCAGCTGTCTGTGGCAAATGTGCAGTGATTGAGATAAGGGGTCATGCGGCATCCCGTGCGTGGCTCAGTGGCTGTTCTCACCCACCACCACCATCCGGTTTCAGAAACTACACTGTAAGGCTTGAACTAACACTCTAATGGTGTCTTCTCTGCTTCTCCAGGATTTAACACTTTATATTACACTTCTGAATATATCCCTCCCTGCTTCCGGCCCAACATGGATATCTGGCCACGTTTTAGCATTTCCAGTCTTGCCTTTTATTTATTTATTTATTTAGATGATATGATTTATTTCCCAAGATCCCTTGCCATAGCTTATTATTTGCCAAATTTGTTAATGTCCCCTTTGATCTGTTACCCTGGTTGTAAGTGCTAGTATGTGGCACTAAGATCTCAATAAATAACTGTTACTTGATCCAGAGAGGAAATCCACAGCAGGCAGGTTCCACCTCAGTTGGTGGATGAGGTGAAGCGGGAGACACAGTAATGAAGAGAGAATGCTCTGGGCCAGATATGTAGAGATGTAGGAACAGGACTGCAATGGGCCAAGCAGTGTCCAGACTGGCTTGGGTTTAAAGCCAGCAGCTTCACTCAGGTGTGGGCTGGGCTTTGTTCGCCTCTCCATCCTGTTAACCTCTGCTGGAAGTATCACTCTGCTTTTCGCTGTCACTTTAGCCCCTTAAACTCCAAGTCCTCATTAAAGAGGGTGCATGATAAACATGCCTACCTTCAGAATTAAGAGTGAATTAAAAGGAGAAAATCAGTATGAATCTTAGCATAACCAATAAATATTAAATATTGCTATCATTACTTGAATTATTTATTTTTCCACTAAGAGAGTCTCAACACTATGAGAAGACACATGGAGGGCAAAATAATAACCATTTAAAAAAACTCTTTAAGGGGCTGAAAAGATGGCTCAGTGGTTAAGAGCACTGACTCCTCTGCCAGAGGTCCCGAGTTCAATTCCCAGCAACCACATGGTGGCTCACAACCATCTATAATGGGATCTGATACCCTCGTCTGGTGTGTCTGAAGACAGCAACAGTGTATCCACACACATAAAATAAATAAATACTTAAAAACAACTTTTTAAAATTGTATTTATTATTTCACGAGTCACACGCCACAGCACACATGTAGTGGTCATAAGAAAACTGGAGTGCTTTCTCCTTCTGCCTACATGGGTTCCTGCAGCCAGACCAGCAGGCTTCTACCAGCTGAGCTTTCTCATTGGCCCCATAACTAATACTTACTGTCTTTTCTAAATAATTATTTATTATCATTATTAGTATGTATGTGTGTGTGTATGTATGGGTGGCAGGGGGATGTGCCAGGGCACACACATGGAGGTCAGAGGGCATGCTGTGGAGGTCAGGGGGCATGCTATGGCATTTCCCTTGGGCTTTCTCATGGGTCCCCAGGATGGAGCTCATGTTACTGACTAGCCTTCCATGGTAAGTGTCTTTGCCCACTAAGATGCTCCCCTGCCCCGGGCTTATTATCCGTTAGACTGCTTTCCTGTATACTTTACCTACTAGTTCCAAGTCTTTCTCTCAGTTTTAATTTAGTGGATTTTAAACTCCTTCCATGATTCCCTCGGAGCCTTAGGGGATTATCTTCCTTAATTGTTTATCTTATTCGGCCTGGTATTCAGTCTTCAGGTATATGCTAACCAAAGTGAGCCCCCACAGCACGTTTGTGTGAATTAGACAAAAGTGGCCCAGTCACAATGCTTTAGGACTGTCTGTCAGAAAGTCGGCATAGCATACTGATTTTGTTAGAGTAACATGTTTTATTGCCACCAGTACACCTTACAGAACCTCCAATGGTGGTACTGGCTCATAGATTCTCTCATTAAATCATCATACTACCTGGGTCTGAGGATTTCTGAAACTTTCTTGACTTTGATTTTTGCTGTTGTAGTGGTTTGGCTTTTGTTTTGTTTTGGGTTTTTGCTGTTAAGTTGTTTTTCCTCCTTAAAAAACATTTTTTATAGCCCAAAGAAAACTTTACAACTCAGAATAACTATAATTTTTACATATGGAAAGTAGTCAACAAATACATTGTATGATGAATCTTTTTCCTTATGCAGGGCCATGTGGCTTATGTGTTAACTCAAGAAACTGACGAGTGTTTGCTTTGGAATCCATCGACGGGGCAATGCCATAAGCAGCTTGACCCATTTTGTCCCTTGCAAAGTGTAGATTGTTTGTTCAATGATAAAAATGTAAGTATATGGATAAAACAAAACAAAACAAAAAACCTTGAGTTATTTCTTCACATCATCCTGAGCACACATTAGCGTCTCCTGGGAACTTTGAAGTCCTGCACCCACTAGTCTGTGGGGTCAGGGATTAGCCCATCTCTTACCCTGACAGCCAGTCTGCAGAGCTCCCAGAGCCCTGGAATCTATCAGCTCCTCCCTCACAGCCCCCTGGGCTTCAGACACTTAAGTTGTCTACAAGCCTGTAAAATTCTGCATCATCCTTCCCCACTGTAGTCTTATGTTCCTGTAGGCTTACGGTGTTTACTTGTTAATGGTTTCACAGGTCTGGTTTAATATTCAACAAAATAATACACCAATGGGTGTACAGTTTGACTACTCAAAAGAGAGCTTCTGGAAACAGCTGCTTCCAAAAAACTTTCAGGGGACCAAAGCCCAGAGTGTACAGGTAAATATTCCTTCGGGTATATCTGTATGAGGGTTAGTATTACTTCTAATCTTTGTTAGTTGTGACAACCCAATTATGGAATTACTCAGCAATGCTCACTCAGAATGAAACTTCTCGGCCATCCAGCTTATGTTTGGGCTACTTTGATGCCTTTCCTGAATCTTCAGGAAAAAAAATGATTTGAGAAAAAGAATGTCATCTCAAATGGCATTTAGGTCTTATAACCTTTCCCATCATAAATAGAACACATAATGTTCAAGATGGCATGTAAGTTTTCATGTCATGTGATGATCAAGTATAAAAACCGATAAATAAAATTGCTTCTCTGGACTCCAAACCACAATGCTTATGTTGCAGAATGAAAATAGGACAGAAATAGTAGCCATTGATAGGGGTAAAGCAAAGATGGCAGCAAGGTCTTAAAATCACGCTAGGAAGTGAAGGAACTAGAGCAGGCATCCCTACGGGAGCCAGACACTGATGGAGTGCTCTTCACTTACTTTTGAAATGAGATGGGAGGAAAAAGGCCTTGTGTCCAGGAATGAGGAGACCAGCTTGGCCTAGTATCTACATGTCATGGATGAGCAGATCTGTGCTGCCATCAGTAGCACTTTCTGGATTGAGGTCCACAGGGTGGCAGAGTGAAGGCAATGCATAGTCCACAAACTAGGAACTGTGAGTCAAGAGAAAAGGGAGGAGAGTGGTGAGGAGGAAAGAGGGAGCCCAACAGAATAATAGATAAAAGACAGTGCATAGGAGCAAAAATTCAAATGTTCAGCCTCACTTAAAATCGGGGAAATATAACTTAAGAATAAAAGATGTGTAATCACAGAACAGTTAACAAAAAGCAGAGAAATGGTGGAGGTATAGATTATCTGAAAATATGATAAACTTGAACTTGCTCAACTTGTGATCTCCCTGTTGAACCATCTAGCTGTGTGTTCTGGAGAATATGCACAGGTTAGAAAAATACAGTGGTCAGCAGAAAAAAACAGCAAGGAATTGGAAACAATTCCCAATTAGGAAATTAGTCTGTGAATTGTGAAATATACATACAATGAATTCTTTCACAGCAGTGGAAAATGTTTGAACAAGTTTGCAGTAGTTCTCAATCTATATGTTAATACCTTGGGATGGGTGGGCGAATCTGCATATCAGTAGTTTTTTAAGCTCTCCAATTACAATTTCCTGTCAATGTTGAGAAGCACTGGCCTAGAGCTAAGCATAACAACAAGAATGGATATAAAAAGCGTTATAGGAAGAAAAATAAAGAGGGTGTGAAATAATGCACAAAGTACAAGAGTACTTAGTGAAGTTTGAAACCAACCTTGTGTATTTATATGTGCATATACACTATACACGTATACACACTTTTATATACAATAGCTTTGTAAAGGCATTTATAGGAATGCTAAATACCAAATGCATGTTAGCAGTTACATGCATTTAGACTGAAGGGGGAAGAAAGAACAATAACAGAAGTATATATAGCAGAATAAGAGGTATAGAATACATGTGCTGACTCTGAGAAAACACTTCCCAAAGACTTTACCTCAAGGATGCTAGCCTCTTCTTAATCACAGCTGATTCTTCAGCCCCAGCTGACCAGACACCACAGATTATTCACACAAGCCTTTGTTTACATCTGGAAGGCACAAGCCAGACCTTTCTTATCTGCATTATTGCAACACTCTTATCTTCTAAGCTCCTATGGACCGGCCAAGGAGCTCTTCACACTCAACAGCTTTCCTAGCCCCAAAGCTCCAANTCTTCTTAATCACAGCTGATTCTTCAGCCCCAGCTGACCAGACACCACAGATTATTCACACAAGCCTTTGTTTACATCTGGAAGGCACAAGCCAGACCTTTCTTATCTGCATTATTGCAACACTCTTATCTTCTAAGCTCCTATGGACCGGCCAAGGAGCTCTTCACACTCAACAGCTTTCCTAGCCCCAAAGCTCCAAAGTCCTTCCATAATCCTCCCTAAAACAGCATGGTCAGGTCTGTCACAGAGATACCCCCTCCTATCTCAGTACCAGTTTCTGTCTTAGTCACTATTCTTTTGCTTTGAAAAGACACCATGACCAAGGCAACCATTATAAGAAAGCATTTAAGCCGGGCATGGTGGCGCACGCCTTTAATCCCAGCACTTGGAAGGCAGAGGCAGGAGGATCTCTGAGTTCGAGGCCAGCCTGGTCTACAGAGTGAGTTCCAGGACAGCCAGGGCTATACAGAGAAACCCTGTCTTGAAAAAAACAAAACAAAACAAAACAAAACAAACAAAAAAAAAAAAAAAAAAGAAAAGAAAGCATTTAACTGGGGGCTGGCTTACAGTTTCAGAAGTTTAGTCCATTATCATCATGGCAGGAAGCTTGGCAGCATGCAAGCAAATCCTGGAGTGGTAGTTGCGAAGTACATATACCTAGAGAGCTATCGTGTCTTAATTCTTTTTTTTTTTTTAATCTAAAGTAAGGGCCAGTGATGTAGTTCAGTGGTAGAGCATTTGGCTATCATACACAAGGCCCTGGGTTCAATCCTCAGTACTGCAAATAAATAGATAATAAATAAAACAGAAACGAATGAGTAAAAATGGAAGCAAATTCGGAAGGATGCAATGGTTACATAGAGCTGAGTGGCCGTGTGTTGAGTAGTGTCCATTCTGTCATGCTCTATGATTGTGTGTGTATTCAAGGCAACCCACACAGCTCAGAAATGCAGAGTCACAGGGCCAAAGTCAAGGATAACAAGGGATATCGAGCTTTTCCTACCTTTAAAGAAGTCTCACCACTTCTTTTAAGAAATAACCCTGGCCTATCAGTTCCTCATGCATTCCTCTAAACATTCTCCATGCAGATCAATCATGTGTATGTGTTTTTATATTTCCTGTTTGGAAATCCATTTTTTAAAAAGGGAAATGTGCTTATCTTTCTTGTGTAAACCACAAGTAGCCATGGCTGCTGCTCTGCGGCGCTGCTGCCTCCTGGAGAGAGAGTGATCTGTTTAGAGGTTTTGTTTCTGTTTTGTTTAGTTTTGGCCTGTTTAGTTTTTTTCCTTGTCCAGTCAGGTAGGGTTTGGCGGTTTCCTATTGGTGTTGTGTTAGATGTAGCTGCCACAAGGTAAAAGACACACCCCTGCTCTTTGACCTTCCATTTGCAAGGAGGAAAATCCAATACCAAAATGCTGCTGCAGAAGTCATGAATATGTTTTGGGGAGCTCACAGCAGAAGGGAGGGGATTCGGGGGATCTCAGAAAAGTGGATGACAAGCTAAGTGACCAGAACTTGCTTCTTCTTTTTTTTTTTTAATAATTGTTTTATTTATTTACATTCCAAGTGTTCCCCCCCTTCCCAGTCCCCCTCCAAGAGTTCTTTACCCCCCCTTGCCTCTGAGAGAGTGCTCCCCACCCCATACCCTGCAAGCACCACTCTTCCCTGTGACATCAAGTCTCACAGGATTAGGTGCATCTTCTCACACTGAGGCCAGACAAGGCAGTTCTCTGCTGCATGTGTGCCAGGAGCCACGGACCAGCCCATGCATGCTCTTTGGTTGGTGGCTTAGTCTCGGGGAGCTCCCAGGCCAAGTTAGTCTGACATTGTTCTTCCTATGAGGTTACAATCCCCTTCAGCTCTTTCAGTCCTTCCCCCAACTCTTGCATAGGAGTCCCAGTCTCAGTCCAGTGCTTGCCTGTAAGTATCTGCATCTGTCTCAGTCTGCTGCTGGCAGAGCCTCTCAGAGGACAGCTAGGCTCCTGTCTGCAAGCACAACATGGCATCAGTAATAGTATCAAGGTTTGGTGCCTGCCCATGGGATGGATCCCAAATTGGGCTAGTTACTGAATGAACTTCCCTTCATTCCCTGCTCCATTTTTGTCCCTGCATTTCCTTTAGACAGGAATAATTCTGGGTCAAAGTTTTTAAAGATGGGTGAGTTGCCCTATTTCTTCTTTTTTTGTTTGTTTGTTTGTTTGTTTTCGAGACAGGGTTTCTCTGTGTAGCCTTGGCTGTCCTGGAACTCACCCTGTAGACCAGGCTGGCCTCGAACTCAGAAATCCGCCTGCCTCTGCCTCCCAAGTGCTAGGATTAAAGGTGTGCGCAACCACACCTGCCCGGCTGACCTATTTCTTCACTGGGAGCCCTGTCTATCTACTGGAGGTGGTCTCTTCAGGTTCCATCTCCCCATTACTGGGCATTTTGGCTGAGGTCATCCCCATTAAGTCCTGGGAGCCTCTCACATCCCAGGTCTCTGTGATTTTTAGAGATTCTTCCTGCCCCCCCCAACCCCTGAAGCTACATATTTCCATTCATTCTCCTGCCTCTCTGGGCTCCTTTCCTGTCTCCCCCTACACCTAATCCTACCCTCCTTTTCCCCCTCCCCTTTCCCACCCAGCTGCCTCCCTCCCACTGCCTCATATGATTGTTTTGTTCCCCTTCTAAGTGGGATTAAAGCATCCTCACTGGGACCTTCCTTCTTGTTAACTTTTTTCTTTTTCTCAAGACAGAGTTTCTCTGTGTAGCCTTGGCTGTCCTGGAACTCACTTTGTAGACCAGGCTGGCCTTGAACTCAGAAATCTGCCTGCCTCTGCCTCCCGAGTGCTGGGACTAAAGGCGTGCACCACCATGCCTGGCCTTGTTAACTTCTTATGGTCTGTGTGTTATATCATGAGTATTCTGTACTTTTTGGCTAATATCCACTTATTGGTGGATACATACCATTCATGTCCTGCAGAAAATGTGGTTCATTTACACAATGGAATACTATTCAGCTATTAAAAATGAGGACATCATGAATTTCTCAGGCAAATGGATGGAACTAGAAAATATCATCCTGAGGGAGGAAACCCAGAGCCTGCCTCTTGAAATCCAGGGAAAAGAATGGTCCCTGGGGGACAGCTAGTGGCAAGGTCTGCAGTGGCCAGGGAGTGTCTCTAGGAGCCTCCAAAGTAGCTTGGCTGCTGCATGAGCAGAGATGGGTTGAGGGATGAGCAAATCCTGGTAGGGATGTGAGCCTTAATCTTCAGGAAAGTCAGAAGCACGCCAGCATCACCATGGGACCATGGGACGCTGTAATCCAATACCATTAATGGACTTGTATCTCTATTGACCTTTTACAGTGCTTGAAGCTGAACCCGGAGCTTTGTGCAGGCAGGCAAGCACTATCGTTGAGCTGATCTCCCTCCAGTCAGTCTCCTGCCTTACCACATGCATCCCAGAATTGGCTACTGTCTGAATGACCACTGTCTTACATGATTAAGAACACAGGTTGCATTGTGCAATACAAGCACACCTAGATCCTAGATCCAGGATTAACAGGAAATCTTTTGGAAGTTATGAAGAACACAAATTTTTGCAAAACAAAAAACAAAACAAAACCCCAAAGTCCCTTCAGTGAAATTGGAAAGCTCACAAAACCCCATCACAGGATTTACCAAGCCAGCATACTCAGGCCTCAATCTCAGACCTGAGGGACTCACCGATCCACAGGAGTCGCCTCATGGATAGTCAGTGATTGCTGGATCAGGGACTCGGTCCCTCTGCTCTGTCCATTGTAGCTGCAGTCCCCCTCAAGGTGTTTAGAGTTCAGACTTCTGTTTCTTGCTTTGTTCTGCCATGTTCAGTGGGTCTGAGTATTCCTTACTATAGCAGCTGTCTGACCATGGCATGCACCAGAATCATTGGGAGACGGGTTAAAGCGAGCGTCACTGGGCCACACCCTAGATTCTGATTCAGTGGCCATGAAAGCAGAGTTGAGAATTTGCATTTTTAACAAGTTCTCACGTCTAGGGGTAGTTGTAGGGACACAGTTTGGGGACCTAGAGACCTGATGAGGTTCTACTGTTGGTCCCTTCTTTCCACTGTAGGGATCACCTGTCCCCATCCCTTCAGCTGCCTCTACTACTCAGTTCAGAAACCCAAACTGGAGACTTGAAAATCAGCCCCTTAAAACTGGCCTTGTGATTCTCACAAGGAACTAGAGTAGGGTTAGGCAGGAACTTGAGCTGCAAACCCAACATGGGACAGGAAATGAACAAACATGACAAACATTGCTCTCTACTGTAGGATAGAGTGTACGGAGTGGAGGTTTGGAGATGGGAGCATGAGTGTGTGTATTTAAGTGCATACACATACGCAGGTACATATGGGCACAAAGAATTGGTTCCTGCCAGCTACAAGACACATAGACCCAGAGAAGGATGGTTATAAACCATCCCAGATGAGCAACAGCATTATCTGACATCTACTGAGCATCCCATAAATGCCAGGCTTCACATGTTTCGCTTCATTTTAAAATTGTTGTAAGAATCCAAAGCAGCAGGCATAACTGTTGTTCCTGTTCTAATGATCAGAGCACCTGAGGTTCAGAACAAAGTCACACCCGGTAACTTTGCCAAAGTCACCATAAGTATAAGAGACCAGTGCGTGAGATCATTTGATGCAAGATACTTGCCTAAAAAAAAGAAAGAGAACAGAAAATGTGTTTTACCCAAGCAAACTATTTTTAACAACCACGCCCCCATGCTGAGTAAGTAGTATGGAAATCAAAGGAAATGTGTGATCTTTGAATTTGAGCTTGCTTTTTTCATGAGAGACTGGTTTGGGTCCAGCTTTTCCAGCCCCAGGACTCCAGGGGTGATTGGGATTTAAAGGGGATCTCTAGACTTGCTCCTAACTTTCAGCTGCTTGTATTTCAGCCTGAAGAAATAGTTTACTCAGAAACCAATAAAAGCATGGTAGAAGATCTAAAGAGCAGGTACTGTGTCTTCCCTCCCATCTCATGTCCAGCCACCTTCTAATCATCTATCCCAGCCTCTCAAATTACTCATTAGGCTCAACAAAAGAAGCAAGAAAAGGGAGATGATGATGGCTAGACCCACTGAACTACCAAGTCCTGGCGTCTACATTGATAAATGGTCCCTCTACCAGCTAAGGCAGCCCTTGAAGGAATAGTCTAAAATAACTCTGGACATCAATGGCCATGAGTGATATATCCTTGGTGTAGATAGTTGATGATAAGCCTGTGGTATGCAAGAGCCAACACTTTCTAGAAGGATATGAAGGCTAATGGCCATGACCATGATGGAGGGAAAACATAGCAGTTGGAGAGTTCAAGCACCCAGCAACACTGTCACTTCTGGATGTCCCTCACCTCCCCAAATATATACATTCATTGCCTTATGGAAAGTTCCAGCCAAGCCTCAAACGGGCCATACCCTGTAGTAGGCTTCACTCCCCTTCACATGTGTCAGCAGCTTCTGGGTGTGACTTCCTGCAGGGGCTCAAACTGACACTGCAGTCTCATATGTAATCCACTGTCAGCTAGTCAAAACACTGCCGCCAAAATAATCCGGTCACTTCCTTTGCTAGCATTCAGGCCCACTCCATCTGCAGCCATTACTACCCCCTTTTATATTTAAAAACCCCTATTAATAGTATTATTATGTGTGTCTTAGTTAGGGTTTTACTGCTGTGAACAGACACCATGACCAAGGCAAGTCATTTAATTGGGGCTGGCTTACAGGTTCAGAGGTTTAGTCTATTATCATCAAGGTGGGACCATGGCAGTATCCAGGCAGACATGGCGCAGGCAGAGCTGAGAGTTCTACACCTTCATCCAAAGGTGGCTAGTGGAAGACTGACTTCCAGGCAACTGGGGTGAGAGTCTTAAGCCCACACCCACAGTGATACACCTATTCCAACCAGGCCACACCTCCAGATGGTGCCACTCCCTGGTCCAAGAATATACAAACCATCACATTGTGTATGGGTATTCACCTGCATGTAAGTTTGGGTACCACATGCATGTCTGGTGCCCACAGAGACCAGAACAGGAGTTTGGATCCTGTGGAACTGGAGTTACAGATGGTTGTGAGTCACCATGTGGCAGCTATGAATCAGACCTGGGTCCTCTGGAAGAGCAGCCAATGCTCTTAACAGTTGAGCCATCTCTCCAGTCTTCATTTCCCTTTTCTTTTTTCTTTATTTCTTTTCTTTTTTCTTTTTTCTTTTCTTTTCTTTTCTTTTGTTTTCTTTTCCTTTCTCTTCTTCTTCTTCTTCTTCTTCTTCTTCTTCTTCTTTGTTTGTTTTGGTTTTTGGTTTTTGGAGATAGGGTTTCTCTGTGCAGCCCTGGCTGGCCTGGAACTCTCTCTGTAGACCAGGCTGGCCTTGAACTCAGAAATCCACCTGCCTCTGCCTCCCAAATGCTGGGATTAAAGGTGTGCACCACCACGCCTGGCCCATTCCTCAGTTCTTAAGAAAACAAGGAATAAACACAGTAAGGAAAGGTTTCCCAACTGGTTTGCATTGGAGCTGCTTCCAGAACTATCTGAACCATTGACTCCAAGAGCCTAGAGTCCACTTGTATCATTATTGGAAGGTGAAGCACTCTGGTGCCAGACCCCACTGAGACCCCACTGAGACCCCACTGAGACCCACTGAGACCCCACTGAGACCCCACGGAGACCCCACTGAGACCCACTGAGACCCCACTGCACACTTCAGCTGACATTGTAAACTCAGTCAAGAGGCTCTCTGTAACAACCTCTCTGCTTCTCTGTAACAACCTGTAGACACAACCCCACAGGGTCATCTCACTCACAGGATCCCGTGATCCAACTTACACCCTTCTCCCTTTTCCTACCATGGTGCCACCAGGTACTAGTGCAGGGGTGGTCCACACCTCTGCATTCTTGTGTGGGTGGGTGGGTGGGAGTGACCACCAAATCCAGTCCCTTGCCTGCTTTCCTTCCAAGTCCACATCCTGAATTGACCGAAGGAGTGTGATACCACTCCTTCTAATACCCCAGACTAGATATCAGCATTTCTGGAAAGGCAATTTCCTGAAAACGCTATGCGCTTTGTCAAATGAGCCTTGACAGGTAAACATCCCAGTCAGTAATCACATGACAGATGCTGTCAACCAGCAACTGTTTATACTTGGGTGTCTGGAAGAGATACTCTTCGAAGCCCTAATTTCTGGCCTTCCTGAGCCAACAAGAGCCTATCTCTCCATATCTGACTGGTCAGTGTGAACCATGGTTGGCACCCCATATCTTACTGATCAGTGTGAATCATGGTTGGCACCCCTCACTATAAGTGCCTAGTTTCCTCCCAAATCCCCAAAGTTTCTTTCTCATGTGTGAAGTGGAAAAGTTCTCATGACAAGTGAGTAGCGTGAGTAGAGTTGCAGTTTGTCAGCCAATTATCCCTGTGGTCTCACCATAGGATAGAGAGGGCGCTGAAGTGTAAGATGATGGAGTGGCGGCCTAAGCACCCGACACGCTGGAACCGACAGTGCACTTCTGTTCTACGTCAAATCCTTCCGAAGCTAGAGTTTTACATGGGCAGTTTTGCTTCATTTGAAGACAGTGAGCTGGAAAGGCTGCTACAGTTTTATTGGGTTTGTATATGACTTAAGATGCAAATGACATCTGGTTTTAACCTGCTGTTAACTGGCAAATAATAGCACTCTAAACTATCTCTGAAATACCTGTTTTCTTGGTCACCAAAGACAGATGATTTAGAAATCCAAAGAGAGAGAATCTCCTGTTCCAATAGGCTAGTTGTCTCCCAGAACTCTCTGAGACAAAGTAGGGAGAGATCTGTTAGGGGTTGGGTACTTGGGCTGTCAGGAAGGGGTCTTCAGGTATTATTTATTTGGAAATAGGAAAGAAGTTATTAGCTTCCTTTGTTTTTAATAGAATTTGGAGTTAAAGAGGTAAGTAAGATATAGTTAGCTATAAACTAAGGTGTAACGCTTGGAGCTTCTGTGTAAAAGTATCTAACTAATAGAGCAGAGTAGACAATAATTAGGTTGAGACTGAGCTCTTCAGCATGGATTCTACTTACTTACAGACCAAAAAGTTGTGATGTAATGACCATCCCATAAATGGTATTTTCTTAGGACCAACGGTATGTTTTATGATGCATAAATGATGATTTTTGGGAAGAGATTATCCACCCTGCAACTGGGAAACAGAAATGACCTCAAATAATATATTTGATTCTGTGTCATTGCTTCTGGGCAAGAGACGTCCAGGAAACTTCAGTGTCTTCTTTGTGCCAATCACTTCCAGTTTCATATGTACTAACCTCAGTGTTTACCGTCATCTGCACACTGACATCTCCCTGGATAGTGAAAAGACATCTCAACTTGAGAAAGTCCATAGATAAACAAGGCAGACATTTCTTAGTCTTCCTTCCATTTTCTTTTTTTTTTTTTTCCCGAGACAGGGTTTCTCTGTGTAGCCCTGGCTGTCCTGGAACTCACTCTGTAGACCAGGCTGGCCTCAAACTCAGAGATCCGCCTGCCTCTGCCTCCCGAGTGCTGGCATTAAAGGCGTGCACCACCACGCCCGGCTTCCTTCCCTTTTCTTACTGACTATCACCAACATCTCTTCATTCACCCCAGCTGCTCTCTATTAACTGGTCCACTGGGTTCTTAGACTCTCCCCTCTCTCTTCCAGGAAGCTAGATGTCTCCCAGGAGAGCTCCCTAAGAAAAAGAATGAGCTCTGTTAGCAGTTGAGTATTTCAGCTGCCAGGGAGGGGTCTGCAGGTACCACGCATTCAGGAATAAGGAGGAAGTTGTTCTTACTTTGTTGTTGTTTTTTTTTTAATAGAATTTGGTATTAACGAGATAAATAAAATATAGTTAAATATAAGCCAAGGTTTAAAGCTTGGAGTATCTATGTAAAAATACCAGACTAGTAGGTATTGACCTATTGACATAGGTCAGGTCAAAATTGAACCCTGTAACCTGTAGTCAGATCTTATTTTCAACATTTACTGGTTTTAACCGAGGTCAAGTCACTTAACCCATCTCTACCTTTCACCCCATTGGATAACAGGGTAAAAAATAGTTGTTTGTTTTGCAGTTGTAGTGAGGATTAAGTGAGTTTACACTTAGCATTGCACTCAACTTCTACTATTTACTAAATGTTTATTTAGTAAACATTGTTTCCATTCTGTGCCAGGACTTAGGCAGTGAACCTTAAGAGTCACAATCAATTGCATTCACACAGGTCTGGGTTACAGTGACAGATGGGAAAACCCTAATGATGAAATCTTGTGAGGTGAGCGAGAGAAACGACAGCACATGGGAAAAGCAAATGAGCAGATTTAAGGGTGAGAAACATCCTCCCGAGGGAAGCATTGGAAGGCTGACTGAGGGGTTTCATGGCTGTCATCTGTGTCCTATTATGTAACGTTACTTAGACCCACGTTCCTGGTTCCTTCACTATCACACAGTAGAGACTCCATAGAAGCATGACTGGTGTTGAATAAACCCCTCAGATTTCCACTTAAATCCCTCCTATGTAGGACCCCAACGTTTCCTTGTTGGCAGTTTGCTATCTAGAGGGTCCAAGTTTGTCCTGCAACAACTACACGCATTCTGGTGGCAGAACTTCTCTCATGCGGTTATCTGCAGCTTATTTAACACTATATCTAGAATATCATCACTCACAAAGGGCAATTGCTGTTATAACTGCCACACCACTAAGGTTTCTGTGATCTTTCTGCATACGATCATTCCAGACTACCTCTAAGTCTGTAACGTACCTTGTGTTGTTCTAACATTGATCCAGGTCACAGGATTTCCCATCCAGATGCCCTACACAGATGTCCAGGCAATCATTGATGCTGTGTACCAAACTGGAATTCACGCTTCTGAATTTCCCCAGACGGAATTTGCTTTAGCTGTGTACATTCATCCATACCCAAACAACATTTTATCTGTGTGGGTCTATTTGGCTTCCTTAGCCCGACATCAGTGAAACAGAAGACGGGGAAAAGGCAAAGAGTACTATGGCCTCCCAGACCCAAGCTTTCCTGACACCTTGAGATTTGGCTGCTTATTTTCAAGTTTATCAATGCTGGGTGTAATTTGGAATCCTATATAGAGATCCACATCAGCACCCCTTCCCCAGCCTTTGATGATGAGTCTAGATGACCTCCTCACCAACACACCTCTTCTGGGAGGCTCTTCAGGGAGTCTGGCTGCTTTGTGTACTGCAGACCACATTAGATCTCATTCTGGAAAAGAAACAATTCTGGCCTGATTTGTGATGCTCAACTTGTGGGGGCCGGGACACGTCCATCTGAGCAATCTGGAGAGACTTACTAATAAAGAAGATTCCTAGACCCACCCAAGACTTCCTCAATCAGAACCTCTGAGAGGAGAGCGGCATTATTTTCATCAATCTCCCAGGCAACTTGGATGCCCTGTTGAGTGAGAGACCACCCTTGTGGAATGTCATCAGTCCTAATGAGACATGAGCACATTCAATGCTATCTCTGGTACAGTTCCAGGTGAAAATTTCTCAGAGGGAACCCTGAGATCATATTCTAGTCTGAAAGCCAGCAGGCTCAAGATGTAAGAAAAGCCTGTTTCCGTTTGAGTTTAAAAGCCAGAAAAGAACTATGTCCCAGCTTAAAGAGATTAAGCAGGAGGAAATCCCCAATCTCTCTTACTCAACTGAGAGAGGGCAGTCTTTTAATTCTGCTCAGACTCCAGCTGCCTGGATGAGGGCTGCCCACAGTCAAAAGGGCAGTCTGCTCTACTCAGCTCACCAAGTCAATATACTCTCCAAGCCAGCATTCCCACGGTATAGCCAGGGTATATCTATGGTGCCTGATCACTGGCTACCCCATGGCCCAGACATGTAGATTCATAATCACAATCTATGTCAATTTTAACCAGAAGTAAAAATGTATGTTCAATTTTAATTTTGATTAAATTAATCAAAATTAATTTTGATCCTGGTAAAATTACGTATTATAAATATCTGTGGATTTTGATCCTGGTTTCTGAGAATAGCATAAAGACTATCCTTACGTTCTGTACCGTAGTGGCTCAGAAATATGATCTAGGCTCTTCCAGATCAAGTTCATTACAGGTGTGATCTACCTTTTCTCAACCACTCCAAGTGCCAAGTGTCAAATATTTTAAAGAAGGGTGACAGGTGTCGTGGCAATAAGAGCAGTTAATGGGCTTATCCAAACTAAGTGGGAGATGATGGTGGTGTAGGCAAAGACACTGGGTGTGAATGTGTTTGCAGTGACGTAAATAGTGCCACGGTATAAACTTGTACCAAGGAAACACATCAAGAACAGGGTCTAGGGCTTCTGGCTCCTAGTGAGTGTTCCGTAGCCAAAGGAATTTGATAGAGCCTGAGAAGAGCCCGGATGTTCCCTTGCAGAACAATCCGTAGACTAGGATGTATGGCAAAAACGAGGTGCACGGTATACCTCGGAATAAGCTACCATTTTACACAAAACGGGGCAAGTGGGATACATGTGTGGGCTGCTATAAAGACCTGCATACTTCTGAGAAGATACAACAAAGGACACAGCAGTAGTGGTGCCTCTGGGAAAGGCCACCTCTGGAAGAGGTGGAGAAAGGAATCTACCCGTTAGTACGCATGGTTTTATACTGGTTGGCTGTTTTGCCTTTTGCTTGCATTTATTTTAAAGTGTTTTCTTTTTCTCTCTTTTCTTTTTTTGTCAAAAAGCAACGGCTTTCTTTTCTTTTCTTTTTAACATTTAAATACATTCTGTGTGTTTGGTTTACGGTGTTTTGGTTTTGTGGTACAGTAGCTTGAAGCCAGGGACTCGGGTATGTTGGGCAGACACTGTACTGCTGACCCCTCTCCCCTAGTTCTCAGCACACAGCGCACAGCGTTTGATAAACACGTGCATCGAGTACAGAGAGCTTCATGGAGAATCCTCTCCCCTACATGCTCCGATGTTAGTGTCTTGGCTGCCACAGAGTGGTGGCTTCCGACTGCCTGAAGTTCCCGGAGTCACAAAGGCCTTCCAGAGAATCTGCTCCCACCCTCATCTCTTGCAACCCGACTCGAGGTTCCATTCTCTGTTGTGCGGGTGCCTTGCCCGGTTTACTCTGAAACCTTTGCTAGTCACTTTTGAAGTCTGGAGTATCTTGACTGAAGACTGAAAACTGCCCTCCACTTTCCTTCCAAATGTGTTTTCTCCAAGAACCCTGTTGTGTTTCCTGTCCCCTCTGCTGGCACACCCACCCACCATCTACTCAGTCACTTCCCCTCAGGCCTTTGCATGGCTTCCCTATCACAAAACAATAACGTCCACCTATCTAGCCCTTCACTTCGTTTTCCTTACAGCACTTGTTACCATGTGGTATGGATTTATCTTTCATTTATTATGACTCTCTCTTCCCAGTAGAATGTAAACTTTGGGGACACATAGTTGAAGTATTTGCCTTCTGCCCAGCTCAGGGATGGAAAAAAAAATAGTAAGACCGAAATTCCTTTTAGGAATGTAGACTCTAAGACCACCAGAGACATACACAGGCATGAACACGGATGAATACTGGCATCTTATAACAAGCCATCTAAGTCTAGAATAATACATGATTTCTGAACCAGTCTCTCCCGGCAAACAACATGTTCAAAGTAGAGACTGAAGGACAACCTGCTTATTACAGGATCACATAGACAATTACAGTCTATGACCCACTTTTCTGAAAAGGTTCTTAAGAAAGGCCTGGACCCTAAATCATTTGGAAGCCAAAAGCTGCTTAGAATGAATTGGAAACTGAGGACACGGGCACTATTTAAATACCATAGACAACATGGAAATTTTAGCCAGATAACGTCCTTCTCCTCTACTAGTAGTCTCTTCCTGAAATGCACCGGGCTAGGCTGGGTTCTGCCAACTTTCTCGCGCATGCTTCCATTTTCTTCCCATCAGTTCCTGAACCCCTGCTCTCCCCAGGCATTGTGTAACACTGTCCACACAGGGGTCTGCAGCAGCCCTTCCGGGATGGATGCAAATACCAGTGAGATAAGTCATGCTCCCACAGTGTGCACTCATCTTTTTCTGTACTAGCCCTTTGTCACTCTTCCTCGTTCTAAACAAAATATTCAAAGTAAGGGGTGAGGTCTCATGATTTATGTTTAAATATTGAAGGAAGTCGCTTTATAGTCTCTGGAAAATTGAGGGAACCCATCTACTTCTTTTGGGGTGGTCCTCCAGACACTCTCAAATACAACTAATGGGGTTTCTGTTACATTTCCAGCCCCAGTATCACCTCAATTGACGCTGGAGTGTTCCCACCGTGTAGTGTTAATTCCTTGACCACCACAGATGGTCAATTGCATCCATTATGGATCTGACAAGCCAGGTTGCTAAAGATGTTAATTCCAGTTGCAACTCGCGTGAATCGCAGAAGCGAAAGCAACAAGAAGAGCTGAGTTAGAAGAGCTAAAAGGAGTACTAGGTTTAGAGGGGAGACTGGAGCAGAACTCTGACAACCAAAGCGCGTTAGGGACTGGTTAAGAGCTAAAGCCCATTTGAAAGGCTTAGGGGTAGGGGTAGGATCCCGGAGAGCAGCCCCTCGTAAGAGACAGCGGGCAAGATCCGCGCTGCCAAGTTTTAATCGCGGGGCTGAGACATTGCATCTTTCTTTGCCCGTACCCGGGACCCCTCAAAGATTCTCTGCAGGTGAGCGGCCCTAGGGCGCCGACAGACTGCCGGGGCTGCAGAGAGAGACCTCCCGGCTCCGGGCAAGGGCCGGGGAGACAGACTTGCACCTGGCTCGGCCCGGCCGCCGATTGGACGGCGAGGCGCGACCCCGCTGTATCGCGAGAGCGGATTGGCAGCGCGGGGCGGCCCGTGCCCCGGCGCTGGCTTTGTACGGCGAGCCGCCTGCCGGTCCTTTAACAATGGGCGGCGCGAGCGCCCGGGTGCTGGGCCCTAGCTGAGGCGGGGGCTTCGCGGCCGACGGTCCGCGGCATGAACGCTGCCGGCGCCCCGTGCACGCCGGCCGGGCTGGGGCTCTGAGGGCCGCGGTTCCGGGTAAGAACCCGCGTGGGCCGGGCAGGCCTGCGGGAGGGCAGCGGAGCGAGGGGAAGCGAGGCGCGGAGCACGGCCGGCCGCCCGGCCTTTTGTTTGCCGCTCCGGGGCCGCGCTGCGGCGGGCGCACCGCAGACCCCCGGGTGGTGGAACGTACGGGGCTGTCGGCGCGGACCTAGCCACGCGCGCTGGTCACTCTCCATTCCGGCGGCGTCCCGACAATGTCAGGGCTCCCGCGCCTAAGTGCAAGCGGCTGAGTTCGAACCCAGAACTCGGAGAGCCCGGGACGGGCCGTCCCGCCCGGAGCTTTCGGAGCTCGCACTTTTCTGCAGTTCTTGCAGCGGGCGATTGCAGACGAAGCCCGCGTCCCCCGACTGGGTAGATCAGGCCCTGCTGGCGTTGGAAGATGGCTTGGGGTCGGGTCAGGTGAAGAGGAGTAGCCGCGCGGGGTGACCCGAGGTCGCATCCCTGGAGGAGGGGGCGCGGAGGATCGCGGGGGGATTTGGGGTGGGGGGTGCTGGCCGTGACCGTGTCTGGGGCGTGTCTTCCAGACTGAAGTTGCGGCGTCTGGCCGGGCGCGCCTCCGGCTTCCATGGAGCTGGAGGGGCAGTGGTGGCGAGGACAGCTGGCTGCGGATATTCACCAGGCACTTCGGTACAAGGTAACTCCCGACTTTCCGACTTTCCCCATCCCGGCTCTTGTGCTTCTTGGAAAGGCCAGTCAGGTTCTTTACTCTACCTTCCAGGCTAGAGAAGGCGAGTTTGCTTATTTGTCAAAGTTAATTAACTTTCTTCCTTCCCTGGGCTGCATCAGAAGAACCTGTAAATGTGGAGAGGACTGGGGCGTGGTAGTTGGGAGAAGGAAGGTGGATGATGTTCCGATGTTGCCAGGTCGACCATGGGTGTGTGTGTCTGTGTCTGTGCGTGAGTGAACAGCCGTCCTTACTTCGTACATGCTATTGCATGAAGCTTTTGTAAGCCCTTGTATATAACTCAGTTCTCCAGCCTTTCCCCAAACCTGCTCTGAGACTTCAGACAACTTAATTTTCTCTTTCTCGGTTACCTCGTCTGTAAAAGGAGAAATAACGACAGAACGTTCTTATGGGGTGATTGTGAAATTTGTTAAGTATGTACTGTGCAGGAACTTAGAACAGTGTAAGAGCTATGTACTAACTTACTGTTCCTTGGTCTTTCAAATCCAGGCTATACAAAAAGCCTTAAGGTGGAAGGAGCTATTCCTTGGTAATGTCAAGTGTAGAAAGTGGACACAATGTTCTTAATAATCACTGGGGGGAAAAAAAACACTCTTTTTGGACCAAAGCCTGGGTATTCTAAGTAATGATTATAGGATGAATGTTATAAGTCAGATATATGAGCTAGCCCTGCTTCTCTGACAGCCAGAATGATCAATTTAACTCAGTTGCACCTTGGATGGAAACTGGCAAAGGATCAAAACAGCTGACTCTTTAATAAGATCGTGTAGCTTGAGGCTTAAGGATTTTTGAATGATAATAGATTTGTATCTGGTGTATATGACCAAATTAAGCAGATTAGGACATGGAATCTTGGCTTAAGTTGTTAAAATTGCACACACACACCCCCAGCTTGAAATTTCTAAAAGTTCTTTAATAATCCTGGCATTCAGTCTCTTACTCTGAGTACATCCCAGACCCCTATGAGATTGCTCTACATAAATGTTCCAACTATGGAAAGGTTCTTTGGAATGTTAGAGGGAAAAGTCCCAATTCACTTTGGATTTGGGGGAGGTATATTTGGATTTTCTAAGTGTCAATCTTTTTATCTCTCTAGTGTGTAACAAAACTAGTTACTTAGTATAAATGGTAATGGTACTTTGTGTGGGGGGGTGGGGGTAACAGTTTAAAGATTTTTTTTTTTCATGATGATCCCTGTGATTTTTAGTTCTAGTATTTTATATGTAGGTAGTTTTAGTCATAAATAATTGTCTGAATTAGTTTTACAGGTGATCTTAGAAGTAGAATTTTTTTTTTCTTTTTTCTTTTTTTAAGTTAGGGTTTGTTGATATGCTTATGTAGTCTCTAAAGGAGCCAGGGAATAAGGCATCCCTGTCTGTAGTCAGGTGGATGTGGGGGATTACTTCTGAAGCCTGTCTCAGGCCACCTGTTGCAAACTACTCGGGGTTGTCTTTATGTTGTCTTTAAGCTCTCTGTAGATGATGGTCCTGATTTATGGCAATAGTAACATTTTATAAAGGATTTGCATTAATTTGTAGAACTTGAACTTTACAGCTGGAGAGATCACTATTTGTAGTGCACCGGAGTCAAGGAAGTTAAAATAAACTTTTCTCATTAAAAATGCTAAAGTCAGCTATTAATCGGTGGTTTGATCATTTGTTTGTGCAGCATGCTTTGTACTTAGCATATTCGAGGTGTTAGAGCAGTAACTAGTGTCACCAGTGTCACCAGCCTGGTCCTTGCCGCTAACAATCTGTTCTATAAGTTTGAAGGCATCTGAATGTAGTGCTATCCCAGGGCAGTTACCTTTCATCTGCTGTGAACAATGGTCTACGTTTAGACCCACCAGATTTTAAAGAGATAGTTGATGTGACCAACATTGTATTGACTGGGAAGAAGTGAAGTATAATGAATGCCAACTGGGCTACTTTTGTAAATACGGTTTCCCACTCAAAAAGACTTTAAGTGCCTATCTTCTTATCAGTCTGCTCCATATTCCAGTCTTGTAACTCTCTGGAAAGTATTTGAGGAGCTACAGAGACAAATGGAAACAATCATAGTTTTGTGAGAAAATATTGGTCCAAGGAGTTAGTTGTAGTTACACTTGGTAGTTTCCTATAGGCCTTTATTTCCAAACTGGCTAGAGAGAAGACTTTAGATGGTACATTTGGCTTCCCTGTACTTTGGTCCTCCAGATTCCTGATTTGATCCTCTGGAACAAGGGTGTTCCATTCTAAGGCACAGAGAAGGATAGCAGAAGAAAGTTGTAGCTGAGAAAAGTGTAGTTTCTTTTCCATACCTGCGCAAAGACAACAGGTTCTGACAGTCTTCTGATAAGCACTTGTACTTTCCCACTGAAGAAGACAAATGAATTGTGTTGTTCATGTTAGTTTAACTCTTCTGTTGAGGCCGGGGACGTAGCTCAACAGGAAAGGGTACTTGTGATCCGAGCTTTACCCCTGAGTTCACTTATAGATGGAAGGAGAAAACCATCTCCACAAAGCTGACCTCTCATCTCCATGTGTACACCATGGCATTGTGCCTACCTACAAATACCATGACTCACACAGTAATAACAGTGAGTAAGAATAAAATCTCACTGATGGCCTTGGGTTCCAGGCTGGCTTTACAACTGTTGGTAAGATTAACATAGTTAAAAGTAAAGCCCACCAATATTTTCTAGACATGGCCGCCAGTTTGTCTTTTAAGGTATATTCAGGCCTCTTTTTCTAGAACCCCCTCTCCCCGTGGCTGAGCTAGGTCATCTTTGGTGTTCTCAACAGTGTATTGTATGATCTCTGCATTCTAATTCTTTTGAGACAGTTTTCACTGTTTATCCCTAGGGATATAAGTTGCAAGTTTTCAGCTTTCTGAACTAAAACTAAGTGTTCGTTGTGTAACTTCCCAGTTCTCAGGTACCTAGCCCAGTAACCACTTTTCCACTTTGAGCCTCTATGACTTTGATCAAATACTTCGTGTAAGTGGGATTATATTAACATAATAATTGTCCTTTTGTGTGACTAGTGTATGATCTCCCAAGTTCACCCTTGCAGCATATGTCACAATTTCCTTTAGAAAGCGCAACAGTGTGTGTGCGCGCACATCTGCTCATCTGCATCTGGGTTGCTAGTTTTGCTTTTTTTGATCATCGTGGGTAATGGTGTTATGGACATGGGTGTGCAAATGCCTACCTATCTCCCTGCTTTCAAATACGTGGGATATATAATTAAAAGTGGAAATGTGGCATCATGGGGCGAGTGTTTTGAAAACTACCAGACTGTTGCCTCCAGCAGTTACCTCATTTTACTTTACAGTAGGAGTGGGCAGCGATTCTAGTTTCTGCGTGGCCTGCTCGGTGCTTGCTTTGTTGAGGGCTTTCTGGGGATGGGGTTGCTTTTGATAATAGCATTCTAAATGGGTATGAGGTGGTAGCTTGTGGTTTTGGTTTTGCATTGTCTTAATGATGAAAGCTATTGAACATCTCTTTCTGTGTGCGTGTTGGCTTCTTTATGGTTTTTTTCTCTGTATGTCTCCATGTTCCATTGAAGTCATGTGTGTGTGGTATGTGTACATAGGTAATACTCTGGGTGTCTTCATCCATTGCATTGCTGTGGGAAAGGATCTCTGACTGAACTCTCTTTGACTGGGTTGGCTGACCAGCAAGCCCTGTGAGTCCGCCTGCCCTCCTTTCCCCTGATGCTGGAGTTAAAGACATGGGCAACTGCACTCAGCCATTTATACAGGTTCTGGGATCTGATTTGGGTCCTCCTGCTTTCCTAGAAAGCTCTCTTGTCCTCTCAGCCATCTCCTGAGCTAGTTTGTCTGTTTTCTTAGTGAAAATGCCCAAGTTATTTTCCCACTTTAAAATTAGATTGTTTTATTGCTTTTAAGTTGTAGGAATTCTTTCTGTAATTTGGGAAAGATTGGGGCTGTGTCTAAGTAACGGGGTGTCTAGTCTGTGCAAGGCCATAGGTTCAATTCTTCACATTCCAGAATAAGAGAAAGGAAGCTTTAAAAGTAATTTGGCTCCTAACATCTTATCAGATATATGAATTTAAACGGTCCCTCCTGTCCCGAGGGCTGCCCTTTTCACTCCGATGGTTTTCTTTACGAAGTCTCATTTTTGTTTTATTTCTCTGAGCTTTTGGTATTCATGGTTGTGATTCTGTCGTGATTACTGTGAGGTTTAGTCTCAGCATCACACTGATCTTACAAAATGAATTTCAGAGCTTTCCATCTTGATACACATTTGGATACTCCCCCCTCCCCTGTGTTTGTGTGTGTGTGTGTGTGTGTGTGTGTGTGTGTGTGTGTGTGTGTATTGTGTGTGTATGAGTGGTGTTTCATGCTGTGAGAACTGAACCTAGGGTTTAATACATGATAGGAGTATGCTCTACCACTAAGTTATAGTCCCAGCCGCAGAGTCTCCTAATAATACAAATAATACAAAATTTTAAAACACATTGTTTAATATTGTCTTGATTAGAAAAATTTTAGGTATATAAAGGATGGTGACAAAATAAAGATTGTAAGGGATGGGAGGGAAGTAAGATTAAAAGATGCTGACAGGTTCATTCTGGTCTCTACAGCCCTGCAAGCATATTGTCTGCACAGTTCCATGAGCCTACTCACCAGCGTGCTCCCTTTCAGTCAAAGCTTTGACCTCCTTGGAGGAAGAGTGTATTTGCAATGTGGTTGGCTACGTGTTTGTTTTTCTTAAAACCATACACCTTCCACTCAACTTTATTTCTGCGCTCCTTTCAAGCAAAGTGTGTCTTTTCGCTCTTACTACATAATATGTTAGGAAAACAATGTTAAGTCTTGATATTATGAAGATACATCTATATATTAAATATTCCTCCTCTTGATCTAGGAGCTGAAGCTGCCTTCTTACAAGGGCCAGTCTCCTCAGCTGAACCTCAGGCGGTATTTTGCTGATTTGATTGCCATTGTGAGCAATCGCTTCACACTTTGCCCCCCTGCCCGCCATCTCGCTGTCTACCTGCTGGACCTGTTCATGGACCGCTATGACATCTCCATTCAGCAGCTACATTTAGTTGCGCTTTCCTGCCTGCTTCTAGCAAGTGAGTATGAACCTGAGTGACATGGCTCAAGGCCTACAGTGCTGATATGATAAAACTGGAGAACTCACCGAATTAGTGTCAAATCCCAGTCACTTCCCATTTACAGGAAATGTATATTATAAATTTATATTATGGTTGTTAGTTAGATATTAAAAAATAGTTCAGGCATTTTTTTTTTAAAACAACAAATGCCTAAACCCTGCCTCATCAAGATTGATACAAATACAGATTCTAGGCACCACGTACAGTACAGGTTAATTGTTGACTAAACATGATTTTGAATCTCCTAGGAGACACACTCTATACATGGGGATTTCCAGAGAGGTTTAACTAAGGAGAAACCTGCTTTGAGTGCAGGTGACACACACTACCCCATAGGCTGGGGCCAGGACTAAACAAAGAGGAAAAGAGAAAGCCAGCTAACTCCATCCATGCATTCCCCTGCCTCTGCTTCCCTGTTCTTCATGTCACACATTTGGGAACAGCAACAAGAGTAGAATCTAAGATACTGTGCCAGAATTTGAATAATAGGGACTGTATATTTTTATTTTTAACATTTTAAAAATCCCACAGGTGATTTTGATGGACCATTTTGATTGAGAACTATTTTTTCTTGATCAGTGATTAGACAACCAGAAGCAATTTTGGGAATGCTACTATACCTAATGCATAAATATTTTGGGTGCTACTAAATATGCTGTAATTCGAAGGACAGGTCCCTGGAACTGAGATTCTCTAACTCAAAACATGAATGTAGCTGATGTTGAGAAACTCTGTCTTAAAGGTGCCACACACTTCTTTGTCTTGGCTACTGACATAAGCTTACTGAACTTAATTGGGTTCGATACAACTGATACGAACGTGGCTTCAGTATATAATCCAACTGAAGCGTACTTATTACCCATTCAGAATGTGCTGTTCAGTAGGCCTCTCCTTACTTTGAAGTTTGCTAGTGTCTGCACTAAAGAGAAAGGACAATTAAAATTGGGTTTTTCTCTATTCAGTAATGTAAAAAGGTCACATTTAATATGAAGTGGAATTGATAATATTGTTTTTATATTATCCATGCCATTAAACCTTATTTCAAAGTAGCATATAGTTGCTATCATCACCCTTGACCTCTGAAATCACGGAAGAGTTTGAATCCAGTATGGCTGCTATGATAAGAGCATTCCCGGTAGGCTATGAAGCTCTTAGACACTGATAAACCTAAAACCCAGTGCATTACTAGGTGATATCACTTCCAGACCTGAGCCTCTTAAGTTTTATTTTCTTACCCTGAGACTTCTACTTGAATGACTTTGCTAGAACCCTTCTTACAAATCCAGTCTAGTCTCATCATGTGCCTCTTGAACCAAGTTCTTATCAGAATACTCTATACTTCCTGAATATCTTATTTCCCCCACTAAAATCTGTTTTCCTCTAAGATCTATACAAACAGTGACCATGGTAACTTACAAAGGCATGTAGTGGCACCAATCTAGAGGTGGCAGAGTCCATGGCCTTTGTGGCAGAGAGCATGGCAGCAGGCAAGCATAATACTGGAGCAGAAGCTGAGAGCTTACATATTCAGACAACAACCAGAAGGCTGAGAGAGAGAGCCAACTGGAATGGTGGGGGCTTCTGAAACCTCAAAGCCTACCCCCAGGGACACCCCTCCAACAGGGCCAAAGTTCCACTCAGGGGAACCAAGCATTTAAACATAAGAGCCTAGGGGACATTCTCATTCAATCCACTGCAGTCACCTACTACTGCAAGAGCCACATCCCTCCTCCCTTTGTTCTGCTATCACCTTTGACCTGTTCTGAGAGAACTGCTTTTATATTCCACTTCCCCACTGTAGAATGGGGCAGGCGGGTCCAGGGTACCCATGAGCCCTACAGAGCAAGTATAGGTGAGAGCTGGAACAATTGTCTCTACTAGGTCAGGAACTGAGGAGATTGGAATTTAGCTAGCAACAATATAGCCTCCCCTCAGATCCTAATACTGTGTCAGCAAAGCTTAGTGTGCTTATACACCAATAGTCTGTTTTTAGTTTCTGATACTTTTTATAAATTTGTGGGGTTATTTTAGTATTTCTTGTATTTTTTTTTTCTTTCTAAACTCTTGCCTCCCTCAGGGTTTCTCTTTATAGTCCTGGCTGTCCTAGAACTTGCTCTGTAGAACAGGGTGACCTCAACCTCAGAGATCCACCTGCCTCTGCCTTTGCCTCACATTTGCTGAGATTAAAGGCATGTCCCACTACACCCAGCATTTCTTACATTATAGCACCTGTTTTCTTCCATTTGGATACCAATGGCAGCTCTCCATTAGAAAGACTGACTTCAGATTCTGACTGCCTGCTGTCTGCTCCCTGCATATGAGGCTGTCTGAAATAAAGAATAGTTCATAACTATTAGATCAAGAGGCAGTTATATAATAGATTGGATGCTGTGTGTATTGTGGCCAAAAACAGATCGGAGTTTGTATGTTCTTGGAACTAATGCTTACTGCCTGCTTGGGCAGTACACTCCTGGAAGTGGGAAGAAAGGGCCTGCACGTTATCTGATTTGAAAGCAGTTTGTAGTATTTAGGAGTCAGATTGTAGTGATAGATTTTGTAGGTTTGAATCTTCAATACAATAACAAGTTTCAATAACTCTGGGTCTCGGGTTAATTCTCTATAAAGTGGAAATAAAGACACTTGGCTTATAAAGTTGTTCTGAGGAACAAGTAGAGCCACATGGGAAAACTGCAGTTATAAAAAGTGTAGCATTGTACTGACCAATTTCTCTGACACTCCTGAAGAGTCTGCCTTTTTCTACAGTAGAACTGTTTTTCCGGAAGGTAACTTCTTAGACTTCAGCTGTTCTCTGTGGCTCGCTGTGGCTCGCTGTGGCTCTCCGAGGCTCGCTGTGGCTGGAGCAGCACTGAGCTCACAGGCAGTTAGGAAGCCACCTTGAATCACAGCTTCGGATAGATGCTCATGATCATGGACTCTCAGCCCTAGGCTGTTAGTGCAATAATTTGTCGCAAGTGTTTGTTTCTCTTGGCTCACCAATACTGGCTTAAGTTTTTCACTTTATTAGGTAAAAAGTTAAAGCTTACAGTGGTTTGATTGACATCTTATTTTTTAATGAATTTCACTTCTTTGTCCCCCATGAGTTGCCTTTTCCTGTTCTTCCTCCATTTCTCTTTTAAGCTGATGGCCTTAGTGATTTGTGAGGATTCTTTGTATATAGTGTATAGTGACTTTCCAATTTAGTAACGAAGGGAAAGAGTACTGGCTGAGCTCCAGAGAGCATCGTCTGCCTAGTCACTGTATTGGTGTCTGCCACGATACTATCATTTGCTGCTAACTTTGAAAACATGTGGTTTCCATGGCTGATCTGTACATTTCCTGCAAAGGAAAGACAACGTGGTATTTTGTTTCTGACCTCTAATTCTTTATTTTCTGGGAAGCAAATAAATTGTCAGAATTTCCTGTATCCTTATTTCCTGTTTGGGTCCTTTATCAATATAGTCATATGGCTTCTGGTATTTCCTTTCAAGTGAAAAAAAAAACCCTGATCTTTGTGATCTGTGTATGAACAAGTAGATTTAAATGACACGGAGCAGTTAACACAGTGGTAATTGCAAATGCATGTAGCTCATTTATGTTTTCACACTTCAGGAAATTCTTGTCCATGTAGTTGAGTGTGTACCACTATTCATAATGAAAAGATTTCCAAAAACTTCAGACTAAATTAGAATCCCAAATGTGGTTATTATGCAGCATGTCACTTATTTATCTGTTTGTTTTA
The DNA here is from genome assembly GCA_902729485.2 of Mus minutoides. NCBI lineage: Eukaryota > Metazoa > Chordata > Mammalia > Rodentia > Muridae > Mus > Mus minutoides. Next base: position 517,042 of record LR749592.1, on the reverse strand, counting down.
CTGTATAGCTGGCTGACATGAAACCTCCTAGGTAGACCAAACTGGTCTTAAACTCACAGAAATCCACCTGCCTCTGCCTTCTGAGTACTAGGATTAAAGACCTGTGCACCGTGCCTGGCATGAAATTTATTTTATTTTACTTTTAAAAGATTTCCTTTTATGTGCATTCATGTTTTGCCTTTATGTATGTCTGTGTGAGGATGTCAGCTTCCCTAGAGCTGGAGTTACAGACAGTTTTGAGCTGCCACATGGGTCCTCTGGAAGAACCTGGGCTCTTAATGGGCAAGCCATCTATCTCTCCAGCCCTGTGCAAGACATGGTTAAGTTTGAGAATCAGCATATAGACTACTTGACATTTACAGCTAAGTATTTATAAATGTAGATAAAGTCTGTTGTCCCAAAAGCTGTTCCATGTAGTCTGGCAGCGTGTTTTGGTTTAGAAATGCAAGTTTGGGAATTAGAAGTTGTGCTCTGGCCTTCAGTTTTGGTTTCACTAGACTTCTTATTTGTTCCTGGGTAAACTGGCTAACCTTATGTAGTGTCTTGATTTCTTGAGCTTGAAATTGACCCTAAATAGTTTTTATTTTTTGATGATGAAAGTCTCAAAGGGAGAATTTGAAACTCCCTTGATCCTTGAATTATGGTGAATTATGGTATATTAATTTTTTTTCAAAGCAACTTAAAATATGACATAAATAAACTCATTAATTTTTATAACATTCCTTTGAAGTGTGCAGCCAGTACTGCTGCTACACGAATGGCCAAGTGCGTGAAGGCCTTAGTGACTCATCAGCGACTGAACAAACACCTGCACCACTCTCCTCCTGCAGAGCGTTATGGGATTCCTCTGGGAGCACTGACTTCCGTTCCTGCTCAGTGGTAGTGCTGGACACCACTGACATGTGAAGGCCACTGTTGTGGTGGTGTAAAATGCCATTTTTATATGGCTTGAACTAGAAAAGGCTGTCTCGATTCCTAAAGTCTGAATTATGTAAGTTTTGCTCCTCGGCAGTAATACTTAGAGTGATTTTGAGCTGGATGTGGCAGCGGGGTGGGGGTGTATCTAGGGTTCCAGATACTCAAGAGACCAGCCTGGGCAATGGAAACAGAGTTTTCAAGTTAAAACTGAAAAGGGCCAGTAGCGTTGTTCAGTTTTACAACAGTTGATTAACATGTATGTACACAGTTCATTCAAGACCCACATGTGGTTTAGATTTAAAGAAGGTCACAGTCTCTCTAGAGCAAGGGTAGCTGTCTCCTGCATCTTTGGGTCTAAGTTTTTCTCTGACATCAAGGACAAATCTTTGAGCCCTCTTCTGTTCCCTGAGCAAACTCCTAGGAACGCAGCAGCACTTTCTCTGTCTCCAGATGAGCCAGAGTGTGCAAAACCCCTCTGACTACCCACTGCCAGCACCCTGGCCAGCCGAGTGGCCTGGCCTCTGCTGTCGGTGCTCGCAGCGTTAACCAGTGTTACAAATCCACCCCTTTAAGAAGAGACCCTTCACCAGGAAATGTTCATTTCCTTGCTTTGGCAGACTTACTTTCTTTTACTTGTAAAATGTTTATAAATGGGTAGACTAAAATGACAAGGTTTCCACCGACCATAGAGTACACATAGTGGGACTCATGGCTCCAGCTGCATATGTAGCAGAGGATGGCCTGTCAGTCATCAATGGGAGGAAAGGCCCTGGGTCCTGTGATGGCTCGATGCCCCAGTGTAGGGAAATGCCAGGCCCAGGAAGCAGGAGTGGGTGGGTTGGTGAGCAAGGGGAGGGGGAAGGGGTAGGGGGTTTTCAGAGGGGAAACCAGGAAAGGTGATAACATTTGCAGTGTAAATAAGAAAATATCTAATAAAAAGAAAAAAGAGAAAAATAATAGAAAGTTTCCAAGGAAAGCAGATGATATTGAAATCATTATCAAGATATTAAAACAATTTTTATATATAATAATGTGTGCTTCTGAAAAATAACTTTCTTACTAGTTTTGAACAAGAATTAGTGTAAAATCCCTTGAGTGAAATCTGTAATTATAACTTTTAAATTTCAGTGTAAAATAAAACACAGAGTGTCCTTTAATCCCAGTCTCTGTTCTGTGAACCACCATGTCCCAGAGACAGGCATAGCTTATAGAAGTATCTGAGTGCACACTTTATGCCTAGGAATGCTTATTTGGAAATGTAAATGTAACTTGGTTCATAATCTGTGGCGCACGCCTTTAATCCCAGCACTTGGGAGGCAGAGGCAGGTGGATTTCTGAGTTCGAGGCCAGCCTGGTCTACAGAGTGAGTTCCAGGACAGCCAGGGCTATACAGAGAAACCCTGTCTCGAAAAAACCAAAAAAAAAAAAAAAAAAGAAACCTTTTTCTTAGGTGGAAAGGACACCTTACTCCTCCGCTGTGACTAGTGGAGCATCAGATGAGTCTCTAAGGAGTTAAGGCTTCAGATAGTGAGCCCTACAGTGTGGCCTTCACTACTGTTCTTCTTTGAGTAAGGGATTTAAAAGAGGATAAGAATTCCCCCCCCCTCCGGCTTTAAAACATTATTGGAGGAAAGGAAAGCCCACCCTTGGGTATATGTGCTGTGTGGAGATCAGAGGACAACCTTGTGAGGTGACCTCTGCTTCCACCCTTGGGGGTTCTGGGGATGCACTCAGGTGTCCAGGCTTGCACGGCGAGCACCTCTACCCACCGGGCCACATCGTGAGCTTTTGGAGACAGAATTTCACTATACAGCCCATATGCAGCCTCCTACTTCCTGTTCAGCTTCCCAAATGATTACAGACACGTGTATTGTATGCATGCACCACCATACCTTGTCCCTCTCCTTTTCTGAAAAATAAATTTACAGAAAGGAGACATAGAGGTAGGTTTATTCTTTGTGCTTTTGTTTGTGAAATAGCAGTGTGTATATTAGAGGCATTTACTCAGGTTTTTTTCCTTCCATTGTTTCTTTTTCTCTGCTCTTGAGAGTATGCTGAAAACTTGCCAAGATTAAATATACTTGGTGCTTACTGGTTTTCAGAAGTTAAGAGCTACTAGTTCAGTGACTGAGCACTCTGCCACATAAAGTTCTGATGTTAAATTTTTGACACTCTAAAATAATGTTCTGCAGCTACCCCCTGCCCACCAAAATGATACTTTTCTGAAAAAAAAAAAAAAAAAGAAATTAACTGGCCTTGTTAGCATATATGACTGTTTTCTTTATGCTGTTCAAGTACACTTTTTTTTTTTTTTTCAGAGAATGGTTAAAGGTCAAGGGTGGGGAAATTCTAGGAAGAGGATGACACGGAACAGAAGAGCAAGCGCTCTGGTGCAAGGACATCTGTGTGAGATGGAGGAGACTGTTCTTAAATCTGTATCCTGCTGGAAGACCTCCAGATACCACTGTGCTAACATTTTTTCCGCTCCTTTTTACAAGGCAAATTTGAAGAAAAGGAAGACAGCGTGCCTAAGCTGGAGCAGCTCAACAGTCTGGGCTGCATGACCAACATGAACCTCGTGCTCACAAAGCAGACCCTGCTGCATATGGAGCTGCTACTGTTAGAGACCTTCCAGTGGAACCTCTGCCTGCCCACGGCTGCCCACTTCATCGAGTACTACCTGTCTGAAGCCGTGCACGAGACAGACCTTCATGACGGCTGGCCGATGGTTTGCTTGGAAAAGACTAAACTCTACATGGCCAAATATGCAGATTACTTCCTGGAAGTGTCTCTGCAAGGTGAGTTGCTGAGCGAGCCCTCAGGTGGCTGTGCACGGTGACTCATGTGTTCTGTTGCTCAGGCTCGTTTTTGATGTCTCCACAGATTATGCCTTTCTAAATTATGCACCTTCTTTAGTAGCTGCTGCGTGTGTGGCTTCTTCGAGGATTATCCTTCGTCTGTCCCCAACGTGGCCCACGAGACTGCACCGTCTCACTGCCTACTCCTGGGACTTCTTGGTGCAGTGTATCGAGCGGCTGTTGCTGTAAGCCTCTTTGCTCTTGCCTTTATAATGTCTAAATGTTAGCATTTTCCTTTGTGTATAGTGTGTCCTAATCACTTCTCAAAGGCTCGAGGTTCTTTGGGTACTTCTGTCAGTTGCCACTGCTGTGAACAAACGTGTTTCGCAGCAAAGACGCGTTCTTTGCCTGTGACCCTGTTACTGGTACGACCCTCAGTACTTGGCGGGACAAGGAGCTGTCCAGGCCGACCTTACTCCATTCCCTTCCCCATACCACTGAATTTAAGGGTTACCAGGATGTGACCTCAAATTCCTAGTTGTAAAGAGTCCTCAAAGCCACCTGCACTGTTCATACCAAGATGAACACTAGAGAAAGGTACAAGGAAGGTGTCACTTGTTGAAATGACAGTGACCTAGGTGGCAGCAGTGGTGGTTCATGGAGTGAGCATTGGCGGAGGTGGGAAGCGGGCTTCGCTGCGTTCTTCCCGAGTGGGTGTTACCGTTCCCTTTCTTTTGTCTCAGTGCTCACGATAACGACGTGAAGGAAGCAAACAAGCAGAGGGGACAGAGGGGACAGTCGGCTCCTCAGTCAGCACAGCTGCCTGTGTTCCAGACAGCGCAACCCTCACGGCCGGTTCACTTCCAGCAGCCTCAGTATCTTCATCAGAGCTCCCTGCAGTACCGACATCCCGTGTCAGAACAGCCAAGCCGTCAGCAGATTGTGTCTACCACACACACCTCGTCTTATACGCTACAGACTTGTCCTGCGGGCTTTCAAACTAGTGTTCAGGGCCTTGGCCACATGCAGACTGGTGTTGGGATGTCCCTGGCAATACCAGTAGAAGTTAAACCCTGCCTCAGTGTTTCTTATAACCGGAGTTACCAGATAAACGAACATTTCCCCTGTATTACCCCATGCTTTGAGAGGTGATGACGTATGTATGCAGGCCATAGAAGATCCGGACTGTTCTGAGACGGATAGCTCTGGAGCAGGCTTTCTGTATTCCTCTTCAGAAGGAAAGGATACATACAGTACCACAAAGCAACAGGCCCCCGGCACCAGAAGACTGAGTACCCCTTTCAGTACCACGAGTGCTTAGGAGGACTCTGCAGGTACTGACGTGTCAAATCCTGTGTGACAGAAAAGTCCCAGTTTCTGACTGATGGTCCAAATATTTCAAAATGCTCAATACAGCAGAAAATTTGCCATTCTAAGATTTGACCTGTGATGGGCTTTGGCCTTATGTTGGCATATATGTCAAAGACTTAGTGTTTATCTGTGGACTTGCCAAACCATCTTTTATGAAGGAAGTTGCAGTATTAATTTTTGAAGAACTGTTTTAATCTTGAGCTCAGAGGGTTTTTTGGTTGTTGTTTTTTGACCTACTGGTAGGTTTCTAAATTCAAACTCACCAGTTGCTATGTATACTAATCTGTGCAGTTAAAAAAAATCCAGATGATTTTTATATAACTTCATATCATAAATACAGGTGCTGGATTTATATACTACAATTAGGGGCGAAGCAGATACACACCTTGAAATCATGGTCATAATTTTTATTTTGCTCTGCTGCCTTTTCCCCCTAAATGATCAGCCCCAATTCTTCAGGGTTAAGCACATTTAACTCAGGGACCTTGTAGCACTTGGAAACACTTGGCTCTAACTGACATGCCTTGGGAGTATTAGAACATCGGCTGCAGTGCTCCTGCTGGGATGAGAATCGATCATGGCACAGGACGAATGAAGTGGGTCCTGTGTTCATGCACGGACAGGCTGGGCATCAGCCAGTGCAGCCAGTGGCCCAGACTCAGATTGGCTGTCGCTCCTGAAGACAGTTTTCAGGAGAAGGCATTCTATAAAGTGTCAGTGCTAGAGTCAAAATCAGGTAGGATTGTTCTGGAGTTGAGGGTGGCTAGGGTAGTGCTCAGGGTGGGCTGACGCAGCACTTTGTGTGGTTGGCTGTGTACCTGCCCAGGGACAAGTCGTTGTATTGGTAGTGAGTGAAAACAGCAGTGATAGTCATACCCAGGGCAACCTGGCCGTAGAACACTGTCAGGAAGTGGGGAGGACAGACTTCAAAAGTAAAAGGATAACTGACAAACTCTAAGCATAGTACTCTTATCCAAGGAGGAGGAAGGAGCTGGTGGGGGGGACACTTTCTGGTTTAAAATGAGTAAGACGTGTTTGTTTTTATAAGATAGCACTTGAATAGAAGGGAAACTGTGGCAGCTATGAGACACAGCGTCTATTGGTGAGAGCTCACTGTAAAGATGAGGGTATGCAGCAGGAGTCAGTGGCCTTTGCTGGGAAGGGAAGGAAGGGCTCCACAGCCTGATGGACTGACAGGCAGGAGGAGACGTGCCGGTGGGCAGCTTCTGCCAACAGGAGTTCTTCCAGAAATGTGCTTTCCTTAAAAGGAAGCTAACTTTTATATTTAGCATACATAAGGCCTGGTGATGAAAACCACTCAGGTAAGAACACTCGTGACAGCTTTCAAGCATGAAAACTGTTGTAGGAACGTATCACTTTTCCTCTTTAAAAAGGCTGCTAATTGGATTTTATAATTCTTAAGAAAACTTGAATTAGTAGGAGGAAGTAGGTTCAAAAGATAATGTATCTTTCCCGTTCACAGATCGAGGCCAGCAGCATGAAATCCAATGTTCAGTATTGTAACTACCTCAGTAACGCTATGAATGTAAGAGACTGGGACAGAATCCTAACTTGAGACAACAGCCAGTGCCTGTGGTGATTCAATGTCTTGTCGGTGCTTTTATTGATTGGTTATGTGTCATTCTTGTTGTCAAAGAATACTTGCCTTTTTAAAGAAGCTTATTAACACTTTCCAGTTTATATTTAAAAAGCTAAAGAACACTGGATTAATTCTTTTTTGGGGTAGAGTCAAATAATTGATGACTATTGCTGCATACCTGGATGGGGAGGCTGGAGAATCATGATTATTTTAAGAACAGCAGAATTCAATATATAATGCAACTCAGCAACAGTTAGCTGGGGGTGGGGGTGGGGTGCGTGGGGGTTTTGTTTCATTTAATTTATTAATTAGTCTTAAGAGGTTTTTTTTTCTGTTTTGTTTTGAGATTACTGGACCATCATTAAATGTGTACTGTGAAGAGATTAATGATGTGTGTAAAGGACTTAACCAGGGTCCACTAATAAACACTATTCAAGTACAAAAATGCAAACCAAATATCTGTGCTATGACTAACTACAAACAGTGCGTATGGTGCTAAGTCTACACAGCGGGGTTAGATAAGTGCTGTGCACTTGATTTTAAAATAAAAGTAGTTTTCACTAAAATGGTCTTGCTGCTCTTGTTTTAAATATGGGCTTGTTGGCCGTGACCTCATCAAGCCATGTTGTCATGTGTGTCAAGCTTGCAGTCACAAATGTATTTAATAAGAGGTGTCCAGATATAGAGCATTGTGCAGGGACAGGAAACATTTGTCCCTTTGTGTATTACATCCTGAGCATCGAAGCCCATTAGAGTTTAGCAGACAACTCTGTTGCTTTAAAATGAGTTGTGTGTTAGTAACTGTAAATTCTTTTTTTTTTTAATTGAACATAGTTTTTTTTTTTCATATAACATTCTGGTAACTTCTCCCTTATTTCCCAGATCCTCCCTCTCTATCGAACTCTGAGCCTCTTTATCTCAATCTTTAGAAAGCAAACAGGAAAAATAAAAACAAAAGCAAAGCACAGGATAGAGCAAAACAGAAAAAAGTAAAAGCACACACACACACACACACACACACACACACACACACACACACACACGCACACATGCAGAGAACGGGCACACAGAAAACCCATTAAAGCACAAAATCAGAAACCAAAATGTAGAAGTAAAAGACCAGCAAGGGGGGGAAATGGCCAAAGCATCAGAGACAGACAAAACAAAGCAAAACCAAAAAAACAAAAACCTCCCAAAGTGCCGCCATTACAGTCATTTTGAGTTGCCCGTCTCCTGCTGGGCAGGGGGCCTGTACTCAGGGAGACTCCGTTGGAGAAAATAACTTTTCCTTTGTATGCTGTTGAAAAGTAACAAGTAAGCTTGTTTTGTTCACCTGAGTATAAATATCACTTGTTACTTAGTTTAGCTGAAGCCAAACAGGTTTGATTCTGCACTAACACCTGCTCTTACGTGGTGTCCCTTAGGGCTGAATTTAGGAAGCAGGAAAAGGCACAGCAAGTGTTCTAAAAGGGCCAACTTTGCACTGTGACCCTAACCCAGGAAGCGAGTTGCTAAGCAGCTGCTTCTGAGGCAGATGGCGACACCACCACTCACCACCTGTGAGCGGGCGGCTTGCACTGACCTCCATGACGTGACACCCTAGAAACAACTAGATGAAGAGCCTGGGACTCTTTAATAATAATCATGTTGTTTGGGGAATCACTCAAAACTCGCTTTAAAATCCTTGTTTCCTTTTTTACAGTAATAAGTACAGTCAGTTGACCGCATACAGCCTGATGTCTCTCCGTCTGGTTACAGCCTGATGTCTCTCCGTCTGGTTACAGCCTGATGTCTCTCCGTCCGGTTACAGCCTGATGTCTCTCCGTCTGGTTACAGCCTGATGTCTCTCCGTCTGGTTACTCTTTACATCTGTTCCCAAGATGTCATCAGAGACTCAGGGCCACCCTGAATTACAGGAGTTCTTAAACTGGAGTCATGGGCCTCTGGCATGCTATGCTGCTTAGAGAAGAGAGAAGGTAGCCTCTATCCCTAAAGTTTTGTCAAAGCGGAGATCTTGTTTCCAGGTCCCCAGTACCGTCCTGTGCCTTCTGTTGACTTGCTACCCTTCCACAAGTAGGACATGTTCCTTTTTTTTTTTTTTTAAATAAGCTTTCATTTTAGAAAAGATAGAGGTTTACAGGATTTCCATAGGGCCCACACCCAGTGTCCTTTTTTACTCATCTTACATTGTATGTTACATTTGTCACAATGAACCAATAGTGGGACATTATTGAAGACTGTATTCATCTGTATATGGAGCCCAGAGGATTATGTCAGGTGCCTTTTTAATTGATATATACCATTGGGGGGAGGAGGGGTGATCTCTAACTGAACCTATAGCTAATTGGCTAAACCAGGTAGCTAGCAAGCTCCAGGAGTTCTGTCCCTACCCCCTAGTGCTGGGATTACAGACTTGTATTGTTGAATCTAGCCAGCCTGCCTGCCTGCCTTTCTTCCTTCCTTCTTGTCAATGTGTATGTGATGAGGGGACACCTGTGTATGCATGCTTGTGTAGACCAGAGGTTGACATCAACTGTCTTCCTCTGTCTCTGTATGCTTTACTGAGGACGGTTGCTAGCTCAACAAGAGGTTCTGGAACCCTTGTGAGCTGAGCCTATGGAAGGAAGATAGAAGTGAGCCTTGAAGGGGATGTTGGGATTCCTTTCTCTTCCTCGATCTCTTTGTTCCCCAGTTGCAGCAGAACTCTAACTTACATGGTCCCCAATATCTACTCCATCAGTTTCCTACCCAGCATATCACATTTAGTAGTTAAAAAAAATTTTTTTAAGGCAACTCTAGGTTGTAACAATCTCGGTGATGGCTTTGACAGCTTTGAATATTATTCCTTGGTCAGGTATTTGAATACATTTTCTTATGGACAATTTCTTTTTATTTATCTTTAAATGGTTCGTGGCTATGAAACAGGCTTGTGTCAGTTTAGAAGGAGTATTCTGATCGTAGTAAGGTGAGGGTGAGATAACACTGGGCTGTGGAGCTTTAAAAGCAAATTTGAGTGCCATGGGATGTTCCGAACCTCAGATGGGATGTCCCATACCTCAGGGCTTGTGATGTAACACAAGTGACTTTCTGAAGAAGGAAGATCCTGAGGATGGGAGGTGAGAGGAGAGTGCAAGCATGAGGAGTTTTGTAGCCATGACAACAGGAAGGAGGGGTATGTGGTGCTCAGATACAGATGCGAACACCAAGAGAGACTAGAATGGATAAACTAATTCTGCATTATTTACAAAAGTGAATTACAGATACTAAGATGCTGGCAGAATAAATAGAAAACAGGCTACTATACAATCATGGCATCCCACAGATACAACTATAAGAACAAAACTATAAATCTTCCTGATTATTAAAAGAAATACAGAAGAAATCAAACTACCCATTAAATATATATATATATATATATATATATATATATATATATATATATATATATATATATATATATATATATATATATTTTTAAGTTCAAGAGCCTCTTGTCTGCCATGCTGTGGCATTGGTGATATCCCCTCCTCTCTTGCCCTCACCACCAGTGGCGGGGGCGGGGGGAGAGCTGGCTGTACCACTCACCTGCTGCAGCACAGTAAAGCTGACTCAGGATGTGGGTGTGGGAGAGCTGGCCCTGCCTCTTGTTTGCTGGGTGGTAGAGGAGACAAAGAGAGACACCCTCTTCCCTCATTCCTCACCATCTATGGTTAATGAGAAAGCTGGCTAGGGGTTATGGACGGGGAGAACTGACCATGTCCCTCACCTGCCACAACTCGGAGAAGAGCAGGCTCTGCACCTCACCTGGGTGGGCAGCAGGGCTCCAAGGGCGTTGAGAATGTGAGCTGGTGAGCTGACCATCTCTGATACCTCTCAGGCTCAGATCCAGGGCTTTAAATTGGCCACCTCAACATCTACCGAATGGATGAACTGCTGAAGGGCATGAAGGGGCCAGGTCTACAGATCCAAAGCTACAGGCTCTCCATGACGCAGCACAACAACAGATCTGAGAGGAGTCCCAGTGAGGATCCAGTATTGATAGATTGATAGGATAGTAGAAGCCAGAGGCCTCCTACCAAACAATGAGTCATTGCAAAAAAAAAAAAAAAAAAAAAAAAAAAAAAAAAAAAAAAAAAAAAAAAAAAAAAAAAAAAAAAAAGGCAAGCAAAAAAGTGTTGACAAAAGAAAATACTGTGGGACACACTGACACATTACAGCTTCCACAATGAGATTCTTTTTTTCCTTTGTTGTAGGGGAGGTTGCAGGCGTGGGGGTCAGGTATGAGGAGAGGGGGAAATGATTGGGATTGGAGTGCATGATGTGATATTCACAAAGGACCAATAAAAGGTTTTTTTTTTTTAAAGTGTAAAAAATGTGAGACATAACAGTAACAAATATACCATTTCTTGTAAGAAATTTTTCTGTAAGAGAGAGAGAGAGAGAGAGAGAAAGAAAGAAAGAAAGAAAGAAAGAAAGAAAGAAAGAAAGAAAGAGAGAGAAAGAAAGAAAGAAAGAAAGAAAGAAAGAAAGAAAGAAAAAGAAAGAAAGAAAGTTCAAGAGCATAGAGTCTAACAAAAGATAATAAAACTTAAGGTCTAAAGTAACATATTAATATAATTCAGGTAAACAACAAATAAGGGAAAGGTGATTTCAGGTGTGATAGCAAAGTGGGTAAGAACACTTGCTGTGCACACATGAGGACCTGAGTTCGAATCTCCAGGCCTCTCCTAGAAGCCAGGCATACCTAGAACCCAAGTACTAGAGAACAGAGACAAGCAGATTCCCCAGAGGAATCAGCCAACCTGCCAGAATGGGTGAGCTTAGGTTCAGTAAGAGACCAGGTCTCAGGGGGAAAAGGCAGAGGAGAAGGAGAGACCAAACATCCTCCTCTGGTTTCAGCCTAAGCATGCTAACACTTGCACACAAGCATGGGTCACACATCAAACAACAGCAGCAAGAGAATTTACCACTTAAAAAGTGGTAGCAAGCCGGGCGTGGTGGCGCACGCCTTTAATCCCAGCACTTGGGAGGCAGAGGCAGGCAGATTTCTGAGTTCGAGACCAGCCTGGTCTACAAAGTGAGTTCCAGGACAGCCAGGGCTATACAGAGAAACCCTGTCTCGAAAAAACAAAAAAAAAAAAAAAAAAAAAAAAAAAAAAAAAAAAAAAGGCAAGCAAAAAAGTGTTGACAAAAGAAAATACTATGGGACACACTGACACATTACAGCTTCCACAATGAGATTCTTTTTTTCCTTTGTTGTAGGGGAGGTTGCAGGCGTGGGGGTCAGGTATGAGGAGAGGGGGAAATGATTGGGATTGGAGTGCATGATGTGATATTCACAAAGGACCAATAAAAGGTTTTTTTTTAAAGTGTAAAAAATGTGAGACATAACAGTAACAAATATACCATTTCTTGTAAGAAATTTTTCTGTAAGAAAGAGAGAGAGAGAGAAAGAGAGAGAGAGAGAAAGAAAGAAAGAAAGAAAGAAAGAAAGAAAGAAAGAAAGAAAGAAAGTTAGTTCAAGAGCATAGAGTCTAACAAAAGATAATAAAACTTAAGGTCTAAAGTAACATATTAATATAATTCAGGTAAACAACAAATAAGGGAAAGGTGATTTCAGGTGTGATAGCAAAGTGGGTAAGAGCACTTGCTGTGCACACATTAGGACCTGAGTTCGAATCTCCAGGCCTCTCCTAGAAGCCAGGCATACCTAGAACCCAAGTACTAGAGAACAGAGACAAGCAGATTCCCCAGAGGTCACTGGTCAGCCAACCTGCCAGAATGGGTGAGCTTAGGTTCAGTAAGAGACCAGGTCTCAGGGGGAAAAGGCAGAGGAGAAGGAGAGACCAAACATCCTCCTCTGGTTTCAGCCTAAGCATGCTAACACTTGCACACAAGCATGGGTCACACATCAAACAACAACAGCAAGAGAATTTACCACTTAAAAAGTGGTATCAAAACTCAATGTTGTATGAAAGATATTATAAAATCATTCAGAAAGACTGGATTTAAAAGCTAAGAACTACAATTAAAAACTCAGAAGGAAAAAAAAAAATCAAGATTTTAATAACAAGCCAGACATTTGAAAGCTGAGGCAGGAGGATTAGGACCAATGCAAAGCCAGCCTGATGTACATAGTGAGATCCTGTCTCATGAACAGAAAAAAACAGTCTTACTAACAGACACAAATCTAGCATTAAAAGTTGTATCTGCAATAAGGGTAGTGCAGCTGGGAACAAATAATTAGCAACACTGAGGGAAAACATATAGGGAAAATTAGGAGAAATCAAGAATAAACATCAGTGGCTAGAATCAGTTATCCAAACATAAAGACATAGAGATCTTAGCATATCATTTTGGCAATCTGACAGCGCACAGAAGTTCTAAGGATGAATGTGGTACAAAGTGGACATGAAACAAAGATGGCGGTGGAAGCAAAGGACACCGAGTGATACCTGGAGACAGCTTGTCACCTTGCTGTCAGCAAAACACACAGACTCCCAAGTCAGATCCTCAAGGTGAACTGGATGTTGCAATGGCTGCCTTCCTGGGTTTCAAGGTTCCTTTGCAGAATCCATGTCTGAAGCTGCGATAGACTAGTGTTTCGTCTCTTAGCCTTGGCACTCCAGTTATACTTCCTCTTGCTCTTGGCAGGACAGTCCCATCTTTCCCAGGTTGACTTCTGAAGGTGGTAGGCTGTATAGCCACAGTGGAGGCACAACATGCATGTCGCTTCCCAAAAGATGGTCTTCCTTTCTTCCCAAGTCTTTAGACAACTGAAATTACTTTTGGTTATTGGCCTAGCCAGGTGCCTAAGGTCAGAAAACAGTAACTTGCTTCTGTGCCCACTTGCAGCTGTCTGCAGTGGTGCTCAAGGAGAAAGAGATTATGGTTTCTGAACTGCTGAGACTCATGTTTGACGTTATTCAGTGAATGAATAATTCACTGATTCCCACTACAACACACTGATTCTACACTACAACACAGCAAACTGGTAATTGACCATACATCTTCAAGTTTCCTTTGATAAAGTTAAACTAATCAGAGCTTTCAAAAGATGAACAATTCTTGACTGCATTAATCTATAGAGAAAAGCTACAGTCAGGTTCAAAGAACAGAATTAACATGGAAAACACTGTCATGAAAATGCAGCTAGACATCAGAAGGTGTACGTTTTGGAGAAGCAAAAATGACTGTTTACTAAAGAAATTGTGATCGTTTCAACACAGTAGAAAATGCTTAAAATATGTCCCATTCATAGAATTTATTCTGACAACCTTTCTAAATATGCTTTGGTCTTATTGTAAATTCATGCAAAGTGTTACTAGTACTTTGTGAAATAGGAAAAGTAGAATATAAATGACATATTTAATATGCAGATCATGTAAGATATATGTGATCCTGTAAACACTTGTGTAAGAACATCTTCATCCTTTGATATATCTTGGTAGTCAGGTATATCTATATGTAATAGAGAAATACTTTATTCTTTAGTGATACTTTAATAGCAAGATAAGCCCCTATTAAGAAGGTCAGTCACTTGTAATATTTTACTTTTACCAATAATAGTGAAATAAGTAATCCACCCATCTTGTTTTACATCTATATAGCTATGTAAAAGTTCATCACATTTAGAATTCTTACACACATTTAGAATGATTACTTTGTGTTTTTTGTTTTTTTTTGTTTTTTTTTTGTTTTTTTTTTTGAGACAGGGTTTTTCTGTGTAGCCTTGGCTGTCCTGGAATTTACTCTGTAGACCAGACTGGCCTCAAACTCAAAAGATTTGCCTACCTCTGCCTCTGCCTTCTGCAATACCACAGACTGGCAAGGTTACTTTATTTACTTATTTATTTTTTAAGATTACAAAAGAATTCTTCCATGTTCTCAGGTCAAATTTTAATTGTTTGAGATATGAATGCAACTTGATCTTTTGGGGTGGTTAACCAGTTGACCCAACTCAATTATTTTGTTTGTTTGTTTGTTTGTTTTGTTTTGTTGTTGTTTTTTTGAGACAGAGCTTTTCGTGTGCATTCCTGGCTGTCCTGGAACTCACTCTGTAGACCTGGCTGGCCTTGAAGTCAGAGATCTGCCAGCCTCTGCCACCCATGTGCTAGGGTTAAAGGTGAGCACCACCACTAGCTGCTGCCCAACTAAAATTTATGTATTTTTTTTAAAATTGCCTCCTTCCTTCCAAAATGTATAGTTGATATTTAATTATTTCATGTTATTGGCCATTCTGTTACGTTAACATCATAGTCTAAGGGTAAAAGCCTGGAACCCACATTTTTCTCCAGAAGTTTCCCAATAGAGCAGAAAAAAAAATGTGAACACGGGGCCTTCAATCTTCTTGATATATTAAAAAAAATTGTTTTATGTGTTCGAATGTTTTGCCTATCTGTAAGTCTGAACACCACATGTTTGCCTGGTGCCCTTGGATGCCAGAAAAGGGCAATTGGATACTCTGGAACATTAGGAATGGTTGTGAGCTTCCATGTGGGTATTGGGAACCAAGCCTGGGTCCTCTAGAAAAGAGGCAAGTGTTCCCTCTTCCTCCTCCTCCTCCTCCTCCCCCTCTTCCTCCTCCTCCTTCTTCTTCTTTTTCGAGAAAAAGCTTCTCCTGTCAAGAAGTGAGCCAGTTTAGCCGGGCGTGGTGGTGCACGCCTTTAATCCCAGCACTCAGGAGGCAGAGGCAGGCGGATTTCTGAGTTCGAGGCCAGCCTCGTCTACAGAGTGAGTTCCAGGACAGCCAAGGCTACACAGAGAAACCACGTCTCAAAAAAAAAAAAAAAAAAAAAAAAAAGAAGTGAGCCAGTTTACAGCCCAAAACTGTCCTAGTTGGAAGTTTCAACAGGTGGTTATCCAGATGTCTTTCCAGTTTGAGGAAACCCAGTGTCTTAGTCAGGGTTTCTATTCCTGCACAAACATCATGACCAAGAAGCAAGTTGGGGAGGAAAGGGTTTATTTGGCTTACACTTCCATACTGCTGTTCATCACCAAGGAAGTCAGGACTGGAACTCAAGCAGGTCAGAAGGCAGGAGCTGATGCAGAAGCCATGGAGGGATGTTCCTTACTGGCTTGCTTCCCT